>JAKELH010000353.1:0-79633 GCA_021525015.1 Lactarius pseudohatsudake
CCCATCTCACCTACACCCACCCCCATGTTCCCCATCCCATCACACCCACCCCACCCCCATGTTCCACATCCCCATCCCCCCCACCCCACCCCCATGGTCCCCATACCCTTCACACCCACACCCACCCCCATGTTCCCCATATCACACCACACCCATGTTTCCCATCCCCACCCCCATGTTCCCATCTCCATCCCACCTACGCCCATCCCCATCTCACCCACCCACCCCCATGTTCCCCATCCCACACACCCTATCCCCACATTCCCCATCCCCATCCCCATCACACCCACACCCACCCCCATGTTCCCCATCCCATCACACACACACCCCACCCCATGCTCCCCATACCCATCACACCCACACCCACCCCCATGTTCCCCATCTCCATCTCCATCCCACCTACCCCACCCCCATGTTCCCCATCCCACACACACCTGTCCCCACATTCCCCATCCCCATCGCCCCCACACCCACCCCATGTTCCCCATCCCCATCCCCCCCACACCCACCCAGGCCACCCTCATGTTCCCATCTCCATCCCACCTATGCCCATCCCCATGTTCCCCACCCCACACACACCTATCTCCACATTCCCCATCTCCATCACAACCCACCACCCACCCCCAATGGGTCCCCATCCACCATCACACCCACAACCCACACCCACCCCCATGTTCCCCATCCCCATCACACCCACACCCACCCCCATGTTCCCATTCTCCATTCCCCCCACACCCACCCCCATGTTCCCCATCCCACACACACCGATCCCCACATTCCCCATCCCCATTACAAAAACCCCCACCCACCCCATGTTCCCCATACCCATCACACCCACACCCACCCCCATGTTCCCCATACCCATCACACCCACACCCACCCCCATGTTCCCCATCTCCATCTCCATCCCACCTACGCCCATCCCCATCTCACCTACACCCACCCCATGTTCCCCATCCCACACACACCTATCCCCCACATTCCCATCCCCCTCACACCCACACACCCACCCCCATGTTTCCCCATCCATCACACCCACACCCCACCCCCATGTTCCCCATACCCATCACACCCACCCCACCCCCATGTCCCCATCCCCATCCCCCCCACACCCACCCCCATGTTCCCCATCCCATCACACCCACACCCCACCCCCATGTTCCCCATCCCATCACCCACCCCACCCCCCCCATGTTCCCCCATACCCATCACACCCACACCCACCCCATGTTCCTCATCCCCATCCCCCACACACCCACCCCCATGTTCCCCATACCCATCAACACCCACACCCACCCCCATGTTCCCCATCCCATCACCCACCCCCCCACCCCCATGTTCCACATCCCCATCCCCCCCACACCCACCCCCATGTTCCACATCCCCATCCCCCCACACACCCACCCCCATGTTCCACATCCCCATCCCCCCCACACCCACCCCCATGTTCCACATCCCCATCCCCCCCACACCCACCCCCATGTTCCCATCCCATCCCCCCCACACCCACCCCCATGTTCCACATCCCCATCCCCCCCACACCCACCCCCATGTTCCCCATACCCATCACACCCCACCCCCATGTTCCCCATACCCATCACACCCACCCCCACCCCCATGTTCCCCATCTCCATCCCACCTACACCCATCCCCATCTCACCTACACCCACCCCCATGTTCCCCATCTCCATCCCACCTACGCCCATCCCCATCTCACCTACACCCACCCCCATGTTCCCCATCCCACACACACCTATCCCCACATTCCCCATCCCCATCACAGCCACACCCACCCCCATGTTCCCATTCTCCATCCCCCCCACACCCACCCCCACATTCCCCATCCCCATTACAACCCACACCCACCCCCATGTTCCCCATCCCACACACACCTATCCCCACATTCCCCATCCCCATCCCCCCCACACCCACCCCCATGTTCCCCATCCCCATCACAGCCACACCCACCCCCATGTTCCCATTCTCCATTCCCCCCACACCCACCCCCATGCCCCCATTTGCCATTGCCATTGCCATCCCACCCACACCCACCCTGATGCTCCTGTTTTTTCCATAAGTTCAATTGACTTTAACTGATCTGGCATTGACTTGGGCCGACTAAGTCATGCCCTCAGATAATATCCCAGTCAAGGTTTTTTTTTGGTGATTTTTTTCTCCAAGTTTGAATTGACTTTGGTTGACTTGAACTTGACTTTAGTTGACTTTGTGCAAAAATATTGACTTTTGGCTGACTACAGATTGACCGACGTCCTATTTTTTTGACTTTTGGCTGACTTCCTTTTTTACTGAGCATGACTGCTGTCAAGGATCATCAACCCAATGCAAGAATCCTCTGCCAGCAATTTCAGGACAACATAGAATACTTCACCCAAGTCATTCCTGTTATATGGCCTATTATTATGGATGAGACTGTGACCACTTGCTAACTTTGTTGATAGCCACATTGCCAGATTTTCTGGATTCATATGAAGTCAAAGAGTGTTGCAACACTATCTGCATTCCTGAGATTGGCCCCCAAATGGAAATCACTTGTATTATTCAGGGGCAACTGTCCAACTATAATTACACATTCCCATATAGGACAATTGTGAGTCTCAAATAGGTTATCAAAACAATCTAACAATCTTTTAGGGCATTGCTCCAGATAGAATTCCAAGGTACACTGCACATGGGCTTACTAAAATGACCACATCATCTTGGTCATTTGGGATCTTTATTTCACTGGTGGAGGCAGTTCTTTGGCCACACATTTTGAAGACCATTTTCCAACACATCAAGGCCCTATTGCAACATTATTCAAGAAGTTCCTATCTCAATGGTGGCTTTAGTTGCGATGGCAGTAAGACACTTTCAATTAATTACTATGTATTGTACTAATCTGACTCATTAGCTATATGCCACCTTCTTTGAGTGGCATACTGGTGAGCACATTCCTTGATATTATTTGGGGCATGTCAACATACTCAACCACATCTGTAAGAACTGTGCAGGTGTGTATCACCTTATGATGGTGGACATATTCTCCCAAGCAAGGTGTGTATAATTGTTTGTCACCCATATTCAGCTGACTGATCTGGTTTGGTAGCATCTTCTCAGCAAATGCAAACTCTGGGAATCCCATTGCCAAACTTGACCTTGGAGCTCTATGAAAATTGAAAATGTTAAGTGCATTGGTAACTGGTGTACAATATTTGACTGGATCTTTCTGGAATATTTATAAAATAAACAAAAACAAAAAAAGAATCCTTTCAGTTAATTAAATAAAAACAAAAACAAAAAACATCTTTTGGTAGTTCTCATGTAGTCAGATTAGTAGTCAATAGGGGTGTTCAAAGTTGCCCCTACTTGTATCATTACCTAACCATTATGATATCATTTTGGGAACCATTAAGTCAGAAAATGATATCAAAAATGTGACAAATAATTTGATTTTTAAGGATGGGTAGGGTCCTACTTTACATAAGACAATTATTTGTATTTCATTAAGGGGGGCTGCTAAAGAATCTGAGTTTTAATTTTTTTTACAAAGATAGCAAATGTGATTATGTTTTATGAGCTCCAAATTGGAGTTAATAATTTGGTCTAGTGGGGATCAAAAAAAGATTACCCTGGTAAAATGTTGCCAGGGGCTCTGAGGCACAAAATTAATGCATTATGGTCTCATTATCAACTTTTTTTTTTTTTTTGGGGGGGGGGTTTCAAAGTTGGACATTATTGGTCTGTTTTTATTTTATTAATTTTCACATTATCACAGGATTTACACCAAAATTGGACTTAATGGACATTTTAATGGGTCTAATCAGGGACCCAAATAAGGGAACTTTGAAAGACCCTAACAGGGGCTTTCAAAGTTGCCCTTATTCGTCTCATTACCTAACCATTACAATACCATTTTGCAAATCATTAAGTCAGAAATGATAGGACAAATAATTTGATTTTTTAAGGATGGGTAGGGGCTCCTACTGTACATAAGCAATTATTTCTATTTCATTAAGGGGGGCTGCTAAAGAAACTGAGTTTCATTTTATTTTATGTAAGACAGCGAATATGATTATGTTTTATGAACTCCGAATCGGAACTAATAATCTAGTCTAGTGGAGATCAAAAAACATTTACCCCGCCAAAACGTTGCCAGGGGCTCTGAGGCACAAAAATAATTCATTATGGTTTCATTTTTGGCTTTTTTTTTGGGGGGGGGGGGTTTCAAAGTTGGACATTATTGGTCCATTTTTATTTTATTATTTTTCACATTAACATCGGATTTACACCAAAATTGGGCTTAATGGACATTTTAATGGGTCTATTCAGGGACCCAAATAAGGGAACTTTGAAAGACCCTAATGTATGCCCACTTTTGTTGAATCCTTAAATGAGCTGAATTTATAAAAACTGGTTCTTGTTGATATTGATGTGATAACATCATCCTAATCTGTATTATTAGTAGTGATTTCAGGTCTGGTTGGGTTCCGGTTCTTTCCCCTTTTGGCCACAACTGAAACCATGACCAGTCGGTCTTTTTATGGTTGCTGCACGACCGACTACCGGACCGCGACTGACTGATTGTTTTTGGTTGTGCGACCAGTTATAGTCGGTTGGAACTGGTTCCAACTGACATCTGCTGTGATTTTCCATACCAAGGGAAACAAACCAAGGGAAACAAGACAGTGCTATTAATTTTTGTATAGAAAGTCTACTGTACTGTACACTAGCTACTAATGATAATGCCTGCATGCTCGCCGTCCAAGTTGTTGTGTCAGTGGACTCATTGTTGTTGCTGCAAGTGTTGCTGCCAACATTGTCTTGCTGTCTGTTGTTGTTGTCACCTCGCCATCATCATTTTGCTGTTGTCATTGCCTTGCCTGCTGTTGTTGCTGTTGTATTCACCTGTTCTGAGGTGTTGCTGATGCTGAGTCAACACCACTTGTTGCTGTTGATAAGTGGCCTGAGCGCACTTAGTGGCTCAATGGACATGCAGATAACGGACTGCTTTAGATTAGATCTACAGGACTTGTAGATTAGATAATTTTGATCTGTACAATCTCGGACTTCTTGTATTCTGATATCTATGACATCACTTATGTACATGACATTATGGACTCCTCTGGATTCCCCTTGTACTACATCTTTGTACTTTCCTTTGTTCTTATCTTTATTGTGATGTCACTATGATATCATAGTCTGGACTCTTCTTGTTCTCTGCACCTTGTTCTCCAGAACAGTCCACTCCTTTGTCTGCATGTGCGCCTTGTATTTACTGTAACTTGTTGTTACCAGTGTCACTCTCTGTAGCAGTATAAGTAGTGTACCCTGTACGCTCTGGCACCACACCAGTTCTCATCTGTTGTGTGCCAGGTATGTCTTCTCCTCTGTAATAACACCAGTTCTCATCTGTTGTGTGCCAGACATCACATCTGCTTCACTTGCTAGATCTACTCCATTGCTGCTTCCAACCTACCAGCATATCTCACCACAGTCCTCTTAGTTCACTGTGAGTATGCGCTCTATGTATGCTGTTCATCAGGTTATGGGCCCTGGTGCCCAAGCCACTCCACTTGGCTGGTCACTGTATTCCTAGGATCACACACCAGGCTAAGGTCTGTCTGGGGCCTCACCAGCCTTGCCCAAAGCAGTAGACACTGGGGCGCCAGTGGTCTCTGCTGAGGAACCTCCTGTACATGTACTGCCCAGTAGTCCTACTTTCACCCCCACTGTTTTCCTAGCTCCTGCACTATGCGCAAGGAGATTGGATCTGGTAGCCCCTTAATCCATATCCAGGTGTGCATGGCCCACTGGGATGTGTATTGTGGAGCTTAGCGCCAGCTGTCTCTGGTGCTCCACACTGGGCGCAGGATCTCCTCACCATGGGAGTGTAAAACCTGGTTCAGACTCTGGGGGGTGTTCACCTTATGGTGTTCTGCAACCAGATACCTGCCTTGTGGCAGCAATGGGAAAGGATTCAGTGAAGCCCTTTTGTGGCGATGAGGCAACCAACAGGCCGAGAAGGCTGAGGTAGACAGCCTTGGGCTCTGAAAGCTTCCCTTCATTTCCCCCTGACGCAAACTAGTGAGCTGTGTCCTAGACACACCCTGGCAGCTAGCTCCTAGTATGGCAAAAGGGATTCTCCATCCTGGGCCTAGCCCTTGTATCACTGGCATACCTCAGGAGGCAGGACGCACTAGCATTCTGGCCTTACAGATTCACAGACAGGAGTGGTACCCCCATCCATATCTTGCAACTGTTCTGAAGCACTGTTGCTGACTGCTCCTCGGCGATAGATAAATCATCCCCATGTCTACTGCACACTCTTCTCATGCTTCCTCCCCCACCATTGTTGCCACCACTGGTGCAGCTGGAGGAGCTGCAGCAGGTGCCTCAACCGCCCTGCCTCTTATCCCTTCTGGATCCACACCCTCCATGTGCCTCTCCAATGCATATGGCAACCCCTTCAGCATGCCATCTGGCATTCACCTTGGCCAGCTTGATGGGACCAACTGGAACCAGTGGTCTGGGACACTTGAGGCCATCCTCACGCTGCATGAAGCTGAGGATGTGTTCTACCTCATGGCCCCTCCCTCTGGAGTCACTCTTGATGAGTGGGAATCTGTCCAGCGTCGAGCTAAGGTGTACCCCCGCCTTTACCTCAAACCCGACATCTACTCCCTCGTTGCTGACCCATATGCTTACCCATTGTTCAAATCAAAGTGGGACAAGCTCAAGGATGTATATGCTGGTGCTTCGGGCAGCACCACTATTTTTAATCTGTGGATTCAGTTAACACAAGCCTGCCTCGACAACTCCTCTCCCATGGCCTCTCAATTGGCCAAGCTCAATGAACTGAGAGTCAGCCTCTCCAACGTGCAGATGGGTGTCACTGACACTCAGTTCTGCCTCATACACCTCCACACTCTGCTGGCCTCCTATGAGGTTCTGGCATCTACCATCCTCACCAGTGGCGCCCCCTCCAAACTCAAGCATGCTGAAATAATTGTGTGCATCGTTTCAGAGAAAGCGCGTTGCTCTGGCCCCTCTCAGCGGGCCCTCTGGCTCCTCACTCAACAAGGCCGCCCCCATTCAACCTAGTGGCAGAGATGTCAACAAGTGACACTCGCAAGTACGAGTACTCGTCAGAAATCTTCGAAGATGTACTCGTACTCAACTCGTACTCGTGGCGGCGAGTACTTGTGCTCGCAGTGGCGAGTACTTGTGCTTGCGGTGGCGAGTACTTGCCAAGTTTTCTGGACTGATACTTGTACTTGCGCTGCGAGTACCCGTCTGAGCTGTGAGTACTCGTATTCGTTCGAGTTGCACGGGTACTCGTTTTGAACGAGTACTTGTGGGTACCTTGTTATTTGGGCACTACACTACTAAAGAATAGCTACAAAGATGTACTACTAGTAGTATACAACCCCCCCATCATCACATCTGGGTCACTGCCACCACCTGTTGTGTTATCGCTGTGCCACTGCCGCCGTCTATCGCATCGTTGTTGTTGTTTGAGGTTGCCTTGCCATCGTGTCATTGCTCGCCGTTGATGTCTAGCCTTACTGTCGTTTTGAACCGTCATCAGTGTGTCGTTGTTGTTGCTGCTGTGGCCTGCTGTGTCGTAGTCATCGTTGGGATGGCCATGACAGGCCGTCATTGTCGTGTTTGGGACAGGAACGCTGGCGGTTTGTGGTTGTCGTAGTCTTGAACATTGAGTGTGGGAAGCCACTGTGGCCTGTGGGAAGCAACCTTTTCCACACCCACTCGGTGATTGCCAGTTTCATACATGGCTGAAGAACTCTGACCAATCGAAGCCACATGCACCACCAATGACAAACGACAACTACGACCACACGCCTCAACTTGGCCGACGCAGCTTCGAGCTGCATGAGCTCCAGCCGTCACCCAGCACCCTGCCAATGCAGCCACAACTACTACACCAGCAACAGCAATGGGGCAAGGCAACGACAGCAACAGAACCATGACAGGCCAATGCCCGTCGACCACGACTTGGCCACGGGTCAATGCCCGTCGACTTACGACAACGGGGCAATGCCTGTTGACTTGACAGGGCGATGACCGACAACAGGGGACGACCACGATGACTTGGAGTCAATGACGGAACGACGTGCGACACACCAACAATGGGCCAACAACAACAACTCAGACAGTGGCACTGACACAGATTGCGAGCGCTGCTGGGGATTATATATATAGTTACTTACACAGTATTGTAGTATAGTTTTTGTGTCTAATAAAACAAATCTTTGCCAACCCAGCAAATGGTCACGTGACCCCGCAAGTACCACAAGTACCAACAAGTACTCGCGCAATCGAAAATGGAAGCTCATACTCGCATGTACTCGTGGGAACAAGTACTCACAGGCACAAGTACTCGTCACAAACGAGTCACACTTGTGAGTACACTCGTTGACATCTCTGCCTAGTGGTGGTGCTCATAAGAAGAAGGATCACTCTCAACTTACTTGCCACTACTGTAACAAAAAGGGGCACATCAAGCCTGATTGCAGGCAGAGGAAGAAGGATGAAGCTGCAGGGAAGTTGAAGGACACTGGCAACAAGGCTGCCAACTCTCATGTACTCATACCTACCACCGCCTCCATTAAGGAGGTTGATGAGCCCGCCATTAATTGGGCGGATAATGCAGTTGGAGTTGCCTTGTATGCTGCCTCATGTGTGTGTTGGATGATGGACAGTGGTGCCACACACCACATCACACCACATAGGTCCAACTTCAAGGACTACACTCCATGCAAAGGTGCTGTGCGCCTTGGAGATAAGTCCACCATTGACCAAGTTGGTGTAGGCTCCGTTGTCTTCATCACAAGCCAGGGCCTTCCTATCACCCTAAGCAATGTGTTACTCGCTGTCTTGAGTCATCGTGCCAAATGCGCGGACATCTTCCTCGTGAAGGAACACCTTGGGTCCAATTGTAACAGTAAATGACTGGTTGACAGTTTTTACATTCATTGACAGCCATGCTGACATCTCCCAAGCAAGTGTGTGCAATCATTTCTGCTCCCTTTCTGATGGTGTCCTTGAGTTCAACCAAGCAACTCTCTCACAAAAGCTCAAGAAGTGAGAAGAACTCAAAGCTTATGCAACATCATTTCCAAATGCAGTGTCAACCAGACATGAATGCATTGTCACATGCCCTGTATCTCTGGGTCAAGTTGATGGAGGCCAAGAATGAGATTGTTACAGGTAGAATGTTGTGCACAAAATAAAAGGATTTTGAGTGGGAGCTTGGAGTGCCTGAGGAGGCTCAGATAAAAGGAGAGGGGTGATTGCCCTCATTCAAGAAAGTGTATGTGATTCATCGATCAGAGATTTATCTGTGGCTTATGAGATAATAGATATCAGATTTGTGAGACCAGAAAACATGGTGAAGTGGGCTCAGTGGACCAGGCAGCAGTCATTGCTGAGCAAGAAAGAGTGAGGGAGATTTTTGCTCAGTTTGCACCAAATAGTGTTGGGGAAGTTTGGTTCCAAACTGATCCAAACTCAGTTTGAACCGAACCCAAACTGGAAGTTTGGTTTGGGGTTTGGGATTTTCTGAAAAAAGCTAAATGGTTTGGTTTCCAGTTAGGGGGTCCCAAACTGAGTTCAAACTGTTTCAAACTGGTTACATAATAAGCGCCCAATAAGTGTTTAATGATCACATTTAAACTCAGTTTGGTTCAAAATTAGTTCAAAATCAGTTCAAACCAAGTCTTAAATGGTTTGAGTTTGGTTTAAACTGAACCAAACTCAAACCAAACTGATTTGTAAGTAATTTGACATATTATTTGGGCGCTTAGTGGGCGCTTAGTGAATCGGTTTGAAACAGTTTGGTTTGGTTTGGAGCAGTTTGAATCAGTTTGGTTTCAGTTTGGCAAAAATGGCCTCAAACCAAACCAAACCAAACTTCCCCAACACTAGCACCAAAGGATTGGTTCAATCTCAACAAGACAGCGCTGCTTCATTTTGCAGTCCCTGACCATGGGCTGGCAACTGTTCACATCAGTGGAAAGAAGGTCAATAAATTCCAGATCACATTGGCCCTTCTCTGCAATGCCCATGGATCACAGAAGTTTCTGATCTTCTACATTGGCAAAGCCAGGCACCCCATGGCATTCAATTGACAAGATCCAAACTGGGCAGGGTTTTGTTACTGTCACAACAAGATGGCCTAAAAGACATCCCTGTTATTTGACGAGTGTGACCTTCCCTATATGATTTGATTGTTTGTTTATCCAGCCAAAGGTACATCCGAGAACTCAACATCATAATGTGCCTGCAGAATCGGAAGATCGTTTTATTCATTGACAATTTCAGTGGTCACAATATCAAATACAATCCAACCAACATCAGACTAAAAGTTTTCGCTCCAAATATGACCCCTTTCATCCAACCACTTGATGCTGGGATCATCCATTGTTTCAAGGCTCATTACCAGACTCCTTCCCAATTCCTTCCCAATTCGATGCTCTGTGTAAGTGACTATCATTACTCATCACATGTTTTTTCCCACACCTACTTTCCTTTTTTATCGCAACTTCGCGTCTTGTTACACTCCACACTGACTGGGGACACTTGTGTCGGGGATCTCGGACTGTGACAACACCTCGCTCTTTTGTCACATTTCCTGTCTCTTTGATTTGTAGATGCGCGTGTCCAAATTAGGAATATATGATTTATTTATTGGACATTTGACATTGGCCCGGTGTATATGCATGAATGTAATGCCACCACAGGGGTGTTAAGTATGACATGTACTTCGTAGGTCACAACAGGTTTCAGAAAGGAGTGAGTCGGTTAAGACTCAGTCTGATGGTGCACAAGTATCACTTGGTCTCCCGCGACACAAGGATAATAGAGGAATGGCTCAAGCGTAAAGGCGAGCGAAGAGACAACTCAAGCACAAAGGCGAGTTCAGACAGGTTTGTGAGACAGAAGATGTGGTATTGCACAAGAAGTCAAGTCTACCATACAAGCTAGGTATGAGTCGACTTATATAGAAGTACATGATGTTTGTGCAAGACAACCATATGGTGCAATCCTAGGATATGGTTCCTAGCGAGCTACAAGGGGAACAAAGGGAATGCCCATAAGCAGTACAAGTGAATCCCGCGGAATGATGCGTGCCTCAAAAGAGGTCAGCGGACACGGGAGATCATAAAATAGGGTATCGTATCAGTCATGCGTTAGGCGCGAGATAGGAACCGATAAGGGAATCAGAAAGGATCAGGGGTTGTGCAGCCTCTGGAGTGTAATGTGAAAAGAAAGGAATATTGATGAAGTGGGAAAGAGAAAGAGGTCCGAAATTGTAACAATGAACATGTGAACGCAAGGGAATACAATCTCATTTCTGTACACTGTGTCAATGGATAACCACTCCATGCTCAATACCGTTCTTTCCTGTCTATCTGACAATGGCTACACAATCTTGACTCTGTTATCTGATGTCCTCTCGCGACGGTATACCCTGGAAGATCGAAGGGTTCAGTTGGCAAGGTGTTACGCTCCACCAGGCGTACTTCCTATAATCACGAATAGGGCTACTCGTGGACCTAACGATCACAGCGGATGTCGAACTCGGATACTCGGTGTTGCACAATCTCGGTAGAGAGTCGTATGAGAGCGGCCCACAAGATACAGCAGGCAGCAAGTGCAATGAAGCAGAGTATGGACAGCACATCGGTATAAGACGGCAGGGAGGAGAGAAGGGGGAAGGAAGGGATATGGCGCTTTACAGACAGCCAACAGCTAAGAACGATGGAGGACAACCAAGAGTCTATTCAGCGCACAACCTAGCAGACAGCTGGGAAGTGGCAAAGCAGATGGGTGGATAGTCCAAGAAGTTAAGCTTAGGTCTTCAGCGACCATAAGCCTGTCTACTTATACACGTCCAAGGAGCTTTGAAGCTCAGCTTGGAACTCCGAAACCCTAGTACACGGATCCTAGGAATGAGTCACACAACAGTAGCAGCCAATGGCATAAGGCCCTCATGGCATGAGTCAGAGATAAGAGAACACAAGGCATACAGCCATCAGAATCAAGGCACAATCAATACAGGCACGTACGAGTCATCAAACACAAGGTGTTCTAAAGTCGGTCCAGGTGCAAGCTCATCTGGACCCATCTGGTGCGGGTCTAGCCAGGTCACGTGCCAGGGTCACATGACGGGCGGGTGCTAAGATCATGTGATCCTACTCCCAGTATTCCTGCGACTTCTGAGCGCTTCCGGGTTGGTAGTAGTAGTGGTCAGGTGACTTAGCTCGTTGTTGGGCGTCTAAGGCCACAGGGCTCATAACTTGACTTTCCTCCTCAGCATTCTTGTCAGCACATGTTCTTCTCACGGCGGTGTTCGGGGTCTTGCTGGGTGTTCGGGGGTCAGTCGAGGGCGAAACCGTAACACAAGGGAAGAGGTGGAACATGACACATCGGGTATATGCGCTCGCCTTCTAAGTCATATCCCAACAGCTGCCCCTGTAACCACATGGGCTCTCCAAATCACGCAATCAGCACTGCAATCCGATGTAGAAGAGATGACCAAGAAAATGCATGGTCTTCATTTTGATGCAAGGGCGGCAATGGCAGAGCAGATCGAGTCAACGTTTATGCCTTGTCTTGCAGATAATATGCGCCGAATTGCTCTGTCTCTATGGAGCCTGGTTTTCAGTCTACTCAGGGCAACAGACAAACAGCGCTCGTCACTCACAGTCGACCCAGTCACCATGGATCTGGCAGAAATATTTGATGAATCCGAA
The DNA here is from genome assembly GCA_021525015.1 of Lactarius pseudohatsudake. Classification (NCBI taxonomy): domain Eukaryota; kingdom Fungi; phylum Basidiomycota; class Agaricomycetes; order Russulales; family Russulaceae; genus Lactarius; species Lactarius pseudohatsudake. The sequence continues at coordinate 12,777 of JAKELH010000353.1, forward strand.
CGGAATTTGGGGGAAACTGGAGGGGATATGGATGGTGAGGATGGTTAGGGAGAACACAGCGATGGCAGCAAATCGGATTCTGAGCCTGAGGAAGAAGACGTGCCACCTCAGAAGAGGGCGTGAAAGGATGTCTCATTGAGAAACACCGCAATCCAAGTGATTGTGACTAATATGACATTGAGGCGCTCCACATCGTATTGTAGGCTTACAGTGGTGATTCAAATGCTAGAAATGTGTCATTTGCATCAGTATTGTTCTCCAGAGCGCAAACGAAAACTGTAATCACCTCCAAAGTATCCTTGGGATCTTCATCCATTCAGCAAATGTCCCTCAGCACATTGCCAAAGTCCTGGCGCACGCTGGCCTTACAATCAGCATCAAATCTATACAACGGGCAGTGAAATCGATGTCAATTGACAGTGCACGCAAGATAATGACAGGCTTACGCTCACTCAAGATGGCGGTTGCATATAACAACTTTGACATCAACTTTAAAATGTCGGAGCCAACACTTGCCCATCAGTCATCCTTTGTGAGTGCTACGTCTGCCACTGCAGTACCTCTCGTCAGTGTTGACAATATCAATGCATTGCGCTGCTCCAAGGCACTGTGGAGTGTGGATCCCCGAAACCCTTCATCATTGGTCTTGCACGTGGGCGTTGATGATTTTGACCTTCTCAGATTCCATCTAACCGATACATATGACCATCAGCCTCCTGGGATGGAGTTCAGTCCGCGACGCAAGGCATTTGCATGGCACATATGTGAGATATTGATAAACTATGGCCAGCACTTCAGGTACTTGTCCAACAAACTTGCAACGCCGGAGACTGTACTCGGGATACCAGTCTCAAAGACCAACCAGGTACCTATGAGGTCTATGAGGATCAAACAGTCCTCAGTAGACAGAAACATCAAGGTAATGGAGAACTTACTTCGTCAAGGAGGTTTGGGTGACCCAACAGAGCTGGACTTCGAGGCCAATGGCGATGTTGACATCTTGGATTTTGTTCTCCTGGTCCATGGCGATCTTCTGACAAAGGAGCATCTCAATACCATGCGGGATTCCCGGTGCATAGAAGACACCCCTAAAAATCATTTTCAGTTTGTCGTTTTTGTTCTGGGGCTCTTTCATTACAAGATGGCATGTGTTGACACGCTCTGGAGGACCTACCTTCAAGTCAAAGAAGGACGCAAGGACATAAACAGCACTTACAAGCATGTTGGCATCTTGCGACCGTGGGAGACAGGGCTGATGACGACAAAGCCCGGGTTCCATCGGATGCATGATGTTGTGCATCACGAACTGCATGCTGTCATCCTTGAGTGCTGGCACATGGAATCATCTTGATTTACATACATTGGGCATACCTATATGGGCGGAGCTGCCACATGCGCTGCACTCATAACCCTTTCTAGTGCATGGCTTAGGGTTGGAAGTGTCTGGTGTGAGGGTGATAGCACTTGATTGTATGCCTGGTGGTTGATGGCTAGTGGATGGCCCAGGGATATTTCCTGTGTCAGTGGGTTGGAGCGCGAGGTCACACAGGCCCGGAGCAGCAGCAGGTTGATCGACACTGTCAGTTCCAGGGACATGCTTCTTGACAAGCTTGAGGATTTGCATGCCCCACGTGTCGGTATAACGCCAGTTCACTTGGGCCCTGATCGACGAAAGATTGGCGAGTTGTTTGAAGTGAGCCAACTCCACAAAGTGTCCAAGAACTTTGTCTGTCATGATAAGTTGGGAGCTGTACATATCGTCACCCGGAATCCCTATGTGCCCCAGCTGGGCATCCCGCCAGTCTTCCAAGGCAGACTTGAGGCTCAGGTCTGCATTGGTCAATCTGTACAGATCTGCTGCTTTGAATTTATTTGGAGCACAAGTTTGCTTTGGGGCAGACACTGTAGGGAGTGGTAGAATAAATGACCCGGGGTTGCAGAAATCACAGCACAACCAGGAGGTCTTCATAATACAGTGAGGGCAACCAGAACACTCCATCAATGGAGGCACTGGCCACAGGTCAAACAGGGTCACATTGGATCAGATTACATACCAGGTTGATTACCAAAGAACTTGTTTGGTATTCTGCAGCGGAAGATTCCTCGTGAACACGTATTGATGTAAATGTCCATAGCCGCTGCTTCATAGTCCTGATGTCGCTGCTCCTGAACGATCAAATTTCCTGCTGTATGTGGTACCCCACTACCAGGCTGGTTGGGTCAGTTGCAAGGCTTCTTTCGTTTTCTCGGACCACCATTTTTGCCACCTTCCACATGCACCCGTCTCCTTGGCAATGTTTCATGCTCGGCGTCTGGGACTTCCTGCCTTGCTTCCTGCAGTCGATTTTTCTCTGCTTGTGATGCCACCCTCTGTTCATTTTGTATGCAATGGTGGTCCATGTACTGTGGCTTGACAATATAAATACCTGTGGCTTCTTTTGAGGGGTCTCGCGCTGCATGACCAAGACACTGCCAGAGCATACACAGTGACTGTGTATGCTTCCACTGAACAACCAGCTCAATATCACATAGGTCAAGTCCCTGACGAATATTCAGTGGCAGCGGCAGTGATGACTCTCAGTAAAAAAGAAAGTCAATCAAAAGTCAGGCCAAAGTCATTGACTTTTCACTGACTAAAATACCGTTTTTTTTGACTTACAAAGTCATGGAAAAGTCATGGAAAAGTCAGTCATAAGTCAGGCCAAAGTCATTGACTTTTCACTGACTAAAATACCGTGTTTTTTGACTTACAAAGTCATGGAAAAGTCAGTCATAAGTCAGGCCAAAGTCAATTGACTTTCATTGACTTTATTATGACTTGTTTTTGACTAGCAAAGTCATGTTTCAGTCAAGGGAAAGTCAGGCAAAGTCATTGACTTTCATTGACTAAATTATGACTTATTTTTTGACTTCCAAAGTCATGTTTAAGTCAAGGAAAGTCAGTTATAAGTTAGACCAAAGTCAAGTGACTTTTCATTGACTTTTTATTGACTATTCATTGACTTCTAGCTGACCATGGTTGTCAGGTCACACCAGGTCACAGTCACACCAGATTTGTCATCACAATAATGAATAATAACAATAATATTAGCATTTAAATAAATACAGGGCTAGTACTACTGTAGGGTTAGACTAGCTGAGATGGCAACTACTAGGGCGGTGCAGTTGGGGTGGCGGTGGCGACTAGGGTGGCAGTGAACTCACGGTGTGGCAGGGACCGAGGTGGCGATGGCGGTCGCGGCGTTGTGGGCGTCGGTTGGGGTGGTGGTGGCGGCAGTTGGGGTGGCGGCGAGGTGGTGGTGGTGGCAGTTGGGGTGGCGCGAGGTGGCGGTGGTGGCAGGAACCCGCGTGGCAACAACGTGGCGGTCGCAGCATTGCGGGCGTCAGTTGGGGTGGCGGCGGCGGCAGTTGGGGTGGCGACGGGGTGGCGGCAAGGTGGCAGCAGTGGCAGGGACCTGCGTGGCGATGACGTGGCAGTTGCGGTGCGGGCGTCGGTTGGGGTGGGGGCAACTGGGGTGGGGGCGTTGTGGCGGCAGGGACTGACAGTGACGTGGCAGTGACAACGAGGTTGCGGCGGCCACTGGAGAGGGGATGGGATGTTGAGGCGGGCGGCCATGGCTGGGGCGGTGGTAGCTGGGGGAGCAGCAGCTAAGGTGGGCCCGCGAAGACACGAATGAGTAAGGAACAGGAATAAAAAGGAAAATACTCAGCTTTAGCCAAGTGGTCATGGGAGGGAACGCGTGTGCAAAGTAGATGTGACAGGTCGAGGAAACGACGTGCCATGAGGCGTCAATGAGGTGGCCTGCATGCCTGTGAGGGGACGCGGGGGTATGTCAATTTCCTGCAAGAGAGTGAAGTAAAAAAGAACTTACTGTTGGCGATGGGCCCAGTGAGCAGGCAAGAGACTTCTGGTACTTGTTGCTGGTGTGGATGCGTGCGGTGTGTACCCTGCGTGCGGGTGAGGGGAAGGTGGAGAAGTTGGTTGTCGTCGTCAGTGAAGAGCAAAAAGAGAAAAAAAAAACGACAAACCAATTCGCTGGGATGTCAGCAAAGGATGGTGGGCACGAGAGACATCGTCCTTGTTGTTCTCGCGTGTGCGATGTTCTTGCTGAATCTTGCATGTACGAAAAATGAGGGAGGTGGGAAGGAGAAGTGAGAATGTAGAAGTGCCAAGGGAGAGTTCGAGAGTTGAGTTTGAGTCGTTGCTGTGGCGCACGTTCACACGCCACAAATTAAGTGTCTGCTCTGCATGCATTTTGTCAAAGTCAATTCATACTATGGTGCCCATACCTGGCAATAAACATTTTCTCTAGCTCCAACAACACATTTTTAATGCTTCAAAATTTACATAGTGGTAGAATGGTGTATATTAAATGAAATAGTGATTTGTATTTATTTAATTTTGAATTTTATGGAAGCACAGCAGACTTCCAGGTTAGTGTTACCTCTGGCTGAGTATCTCAAGAAATAAAAAAGCTAAAATTTGGAAAATATTTGAAGAGATAGATTAGATTAAAATACAGGGAGTCTTCTGCCGACTCTAAGCAATCTAATCAGTGGTTCCTGAATTATTTATGGAGGTAGATCAACTCAGGAGCCAGTGGCGGATTTGTTCCATCAGAAGTCTGAGCAGTGGTAGCATCTGCATGTACCATGCTCAGCCTTGGGCTTATCTCAGACTTGCCCACACTCAATGTTTGGACCTGGCCCCTTAGGGGCTTGTACATTTCTGTCTTGTTCATTCTCGTGCATTCTACTGTGTTCTGCTATGTATTTGCAGGTTCAGAAAGCTGCTTTAAGCAGTTATGACATGTATGTTACTATACTATGACTTCATTCTCTCGAAGGTTCCCATGTGTATCTGTTTCTGTCTGAAGGACAGTTTGCAGCCTCAAATGAGAGGCAAGCATGACCATCTTGTGGCTTGGTTTTGATGCCCAGCTTACTGTACTGCTCCCTGAACAACTTACTCATGTTCCGGTTCAATTTTGAAGAAGTGTCTCATATTATTGTACTTGTACTGATAAATACGGCTCAAAAGGAGCCCAAGAATGTAACAAATCAACTCATTGACTTGTCTTTTCCCTGTCTGCTCCCAATGGGAATTGCTTTTGCTTGCAGACATACCCCATCTGGGCCATCTCAATTTAACACTCTCACGGTCACCTGCACATGACTGCCTCTTACTCCAGCATTGCCCTTAACCTTACCAGCCAGGGTGTAACACTCCTTCTGGATGTTCTACCCAACTTGGGTCGGTTTGCCTGTTTGCTACTGTTGAATGGCTTCAGAGGTCTTCAGTATCCCATAGGTGACAGCCAGGGCAATATGCAAGACATGACCAATGTAGGCCAGACAAAAAACAAGAAAGAGAATGTTTGAAAGATGAAGTTGGCAAGCAGCATGACTTGTAGTAGATGGCCTCACTTAAAGGCACAGTTAGTGATGGTAAGGTTTGGTTCTGAACCTCGGTTCAAACCTGAACCAAACCAGTCCGAACCGCAATTTCGGGTTCAGGTTCGGCTGTTGACCTGAACTGGACCAATGGTTTGGTTCAGGGTTCAGCAAATTCCTGAAACTGGAGAACCGGTTCTGAACTGGTTCTGAACCAATGAACCATTGAAAATATACAAAACATTTGGGCACTCAAACCAAATCAAAAAGTGTTCTATTTAGTGAATGGCACGGGTTTATGTACTGGCCTGGGGGTTTGGGCAGGTATGGGTACCCTCACAAAACCAGGTCACAGGTTTCGCCGGGCACATAGGTCGCCAGACCGGACGCTGCTGCAACGTGTCAACGGACTGCCATTGTCATCCGATCCGACACTCACTGGCAGTGCTCATTGACTGCGTTCCTTGACCCAGGGAACCCTCAATTTAAAGAAGCTAAGTGTTTTTTCTTTGTCTGATCCTTTTAGATAACTAACTACAATGTTTTTTTTTCTTTCTGGGTTCCAACCACCTTCTGGGCGCTGCCTCCACCTTGCCCCGCGCCAGCCTGCACTGGCACCACTGGCACCACCTTGGCTTGCAAGTGCCAATTCCACCTTCTTACGGTGCGCAAGAGCTGCTATGCCCCACTGCAACACTACGACACCGGCATGGCGTGCAAGCCTTGCTACGACGACAGCAACACCCCCACAACGCTACGACAGCGACACGGCGTCACAACGCCACAACTGTGATGCGGTGCCGCAACACACGACTGCGATGCGGCGCCTCTAGTGTTGGGGAAGTTCAGTTTGGTTCAGTTTGGGGCCATTTTGACCAAACCGGAAACCAAACTGATTAGAATTTGCCCAAACTGAACCCAAACTGAACCAAACTGCTCCAAACTGCTCCAAACTGAACCAAACCATTCCAAACCATTTCAGACCAATTAAAAATAAGTGTTTTAAATTGGTCCTTAATCAGTTCAGTTCAGTTCAAACTCAGTTCAAACCACTTAAGGAACCACTTAAGACCTTGGTTTGAGGCAAAAACAATTGATTTTGTTCAAATTCATCAGTTAAGACTTTGTTTCAAATTGTTTGAGACCAAAAACCATTGATTTTGGTTCAAATTTGGTTTAAACTGAGTTTGGTTTGGTTCAAACTCAGTTTGAACCAAACCAAACCATTTATTGAGCACTTATAACATATTTTTTAATATTTTTTCTTAATCAGTTTGGTTCAGTTTGAACCGGGTTTGGGACCCCCAAGCTGGAAACCAAACCATTTGGTTTGAGCCAGGATTCTCGAAACCCAAACCATTTTAAATGGTTTGGGTTTGGTTCAAACCAGGTTTGGGTCAGTCTGAGACCAAACTTCCCCAACACTAGGCGCCTCAACGCCACGACTGTGACGTGGTGCCGCAACACACGACTGCGATGTGGCGCCTCAACGCCACAACTGCGACATGGCACCGCAATGCTACAACAGCGATGCAGTGCCGCAATGCTACAATGGCGACATGGCGCCACAATGCTACAACAGCGACACGGCGCTGCAACACCATGACTGCAGCAGTGCCACAACACTACAACAGTGACACAGCGTGCGGCGTTACGACAGCGACACGGCGCATGGCTCTACGACAGTGACACAGTGCGCGGCGCTATAACAGCAACACGGTGCATGGCTCTATGACAGTGACACGGCACGCGGCGCTATGACAGCGACACGGCGCACGGCTCTACAACAGCAACACGGCACGCGGCGCTACGACAGCGACACGATGCCGCAGCATGACAAAGACAGCAACACAGCGCCACAGCATGGTGAAGACAATGACACGGCGCTGTGGCATGGCAAATACAGTGACACGGCGGCGTGCCAGTGGCCTTTAGTTTACAAGTCTATAGTCACTTCACAGTAGCAATTGTATATACTGTAGCTTTTAGAATCCAAATGTTTTTGTTGGCTATACCGCAAAGTCTTTTGTGGTAACCAACAGGGTGGCTCTGCACATTTTGTGTGATTATGTAAGCATGGCCCATGTTCAGGTTCAGTTCAGGTTCAACCCCTCCCCAAACCTGAACCAAACCAATGTGAACCAGAACCAATGGTTCAGTTCAGGGTTTGGCCTAGACCCCTGAACCAAACCAATGGTCTGGTTCAGGGTTTGAGAAAAAAGGTCAAAGAACCGAACCGAACTGAACCTTACCATCACTAGGCACAGTATAAGCACCCAGTCATCCAGGGCAGCTATCAAGCAAACCCTAGTACACAGCTGTGAATCCTAATACAAGAAGCCAATGGCAATAAGGAGCATGGCTTGAGTCAGAGCCTGAGATAACAAGTCTGGATCATGAAACAAGTCAGAGATAAGGGCCATGAGGTGCCCCACTATCAAAAACAAGGTGCAGCCCAGGAACAGACTCATCTGGGCTCTTCTGGAAAAACACAAGGCAGGCCACATGTCAGGGTCACGTGGCAGCTGGTCTTCAGGACCTATTCCCAAGGCTCCTGATAGTGATTCGTGGTTGAGGGGATGACTTGCTCACAGCACATCTAGCATGTATAGACTTTTCTGAATCACTCTTGATGAAGGGAGGTAGAGATGTCAACGAGTTATACTCGTGAGTATGAGTACTCATCAGAAAGTCCCAACCAGCCACTCGTACTCAACTCGTACTCGCCAGTGCGAGTACTCGTGGAGCACAAATACTCATCAGAATCCTCCAACCGATACTCGTACTCGCAGTGTTACCCGAGCGAGTACCCGTCTGAAACACGAGTACTCGTGTCTCAGCGCGAGTACTCGTCGTACTCACAGGCACACACTCAGGCTGGCTGCCTCAAGAAACTACATAACTGGATGACTACTATGAATACATTATTAGCTACTACTAGTATGCCCCCCGCCGTGTCGCTGCCCCCCGCCGTCGCGTACTGGTGTTCGTCACCGCCGCCGTATGTCGATGTGCCGCAGTCGATGTGCCGCCTTGTGTGTCGCATCGCGTCGTGGTTGTCATCGCAGTCGTGGTCGGCGTAGTCGTAGTCGTGGGTGGACGTGGTGATGGTTGTCGTAGTCGTTGTAGTCGGTGTCGCTGTGGTCGTCATAGTCCCTTGCGGTCGCAGTTGTCTTGTCACGTTGCTGGGCGTTGTGGTTGACCCTGGTACACCCATCGTTGATGGGGCCCACAGGGTTTGTCGTCGTCGGGTGGCTGGCCACGCGCTGGTGGGGTTTGTTGCCACAGCCGTTGTCATCGTCTGGTGTACGCCAAGGTCGTGATCATGGCGTAAGCAACACCGGCCTCTGTGTAAGAGCCAGCCAAATGAACGCCGAGGTTCCCACGCCCGGTGATTGCCAGTTGTGCACTATCACAGCTACATGCGGTCCGGCCCGGGGCTGAAGGTGGCGACACTGGGCCAAGCCACGTGCACCAATACCACCAGCACCACTGCAAGGTGACGACGACAACAACGCTAGACAAGCCCCGGAAGACGACGACAACGGACGAGTCGACAACGACGACAACGACACCTGTCGACGACACACTGCGACACGGTATCGGGAAGACAACGACCGACGATGACAGCAGCAAGACGACGCCAATGGTACTAACAACGGCGACACCGCACAACAACTGGCGACCGCGACGACAGCGCGATAACAGCTCAGACAGCAAGCCCCCCGTGCGGCCTTTGAGTAGTACTTGTCTTAGCTTACAGTAACTAGTGTAAAGATATATTATGATTTGATACGCAATAGACATGTTTTGACAAAATTGTAACACTGCAACTGGAACAAAGGATCACATAGTATTGCTGCAAATACCATGAGTACTCGCGAGTACTCACGCTCGGAAAATGTTAAACTCATACTCGCACGAGGATCCAGGAATGAGTACTCGTTGGTGCGAGTACTCGTCACGTGACGAGTCACACTCGCGAGTGACTCGTTTGACAGCAACTCGTTGACACCTCTAAAGGGAGGGGGATGGTGTACAACCCACATGTCTTGCAATGTAGTCACCACAGCACTTACTCTTTCTTGCATATGTGGTTCTTCTTCAGCCTGCCAGTCCCACCAAGGGTCTTCAGGCATGTTGGTGGACTCAATGAAGGGGATGTCGGTGGTTGGGGATACATCGTGTGGCGAATTGCAGGTGGGTGAGGGTGAAACTGTGACAAATGTATTGCCTTGCTGTGTACATGGTGTGCAGCAGGAGTATGTCCAACTAGCTGTGTGCCATGCCATTGTGGAAACTGAGACTTTGTTGGTGCAGTGACACATGCTGCAATGGGTGTTTTGGCTAGTAGAGCTAGCTTACATTTACAGTACCATCAACATGTAGTCTCTTAGTTAGAACTCTCTCTAGAGTCTAGCTGACACTATGAAAAATGTTTTGCCATGAGGTTCAGCATTTGAATGTGAATTGAATGCACATGAACACATTTGGGAGGTTCCCCTTCCCCATCTCCCCCACACCCATGTGCAGATTCCCCATCCCCATCCCCCCCACACCCACAGCTGTGTGCAGATTCCCCTCCCCCATCCCCCCACACCCACACCCATGCACAGATTCCCCTTCCCCATCTCCCCCACACCTGTGCGCACATTCCCCTTCCCCATCCCTCCCACACCCACACCCATGCACAGATTCCCCTTCCCCATCTCCCCCACACCCATGCGCAGATTCCCCATCCCCATCCCCCCACACCCACAGCTGTGCACACATTCCCCTTCCCCATCTCCCCCACACCCATGTGCAGATTCCCCATCCCCATCCCCCCCACACCCACACCCATGCACAGATTCCCCTTCCCCATCTCCCCCATACCTGTGCGCACATTCCCCTTCCCCATCCCTCCCACACCCACACCCATGCACAGATTCCCCTTCCCCATCTTCCCCACACCCATGCACAGATTCCCCTTCCCCATCTCCCCCACACCTGTGTGCACATTCCCCTCCCCCATCCCCCCCACACCCACACCCATGCACAGATTCCCCTTCCCCATCTCCCCCACACCCATGTGCAGATTCCTCATCCCCATCCCCCCCACACCCACAGCTGTGCGCACATTCCCCTTCCCCATCCCCCCCACACCCACACCCATGCACACATTCCCCTTCCCCATCTCCCCCACACCCATGCACACATTCCCCTTCCACATCCCTCCCACACCCACACCCATGCACAGATTCCCCATCCCCATCCCACCCACACCCACACCCATGCACAGATTCCCCTTCCCCATCTCCCCCACACCCATGCGCACAGTCCCCTTCCACATTCCCCCCACACCCACACCCATGTGCACATTCCCCTTCCCCATCTCCATGCACAGCACCAACACCCACTCCAATGTCCAATGCCCCCCCCCCTTCAATTTACGCAAGTCAGACAATATCCTGGTAAAGTTTTTTTTTTGTCTCTAAGTCCTCTTGACTCCCACTGACTAGCAATTGACTTTGTCTGACTTTCTGATGTCCTCATACAATGTCCCAGTCAATGTGTGATATTGCCCAAGTTTCACTGACTGACAGTTGACTTTCATTGACTTCATCAAAGTTACTTGACTTCAATTGACTAAAATACCGCTTTTTTTGACTTTATGCTGACTTATGGCTGACTTTCTTTTTTACTGAGGATGACTGAAGCATACGCACCATCCCAGCTGCATCGGTGCAGAATATCCCCCAGATCTCATGTGAGTGGAGTTTCTGAATCGTTTCTGTCCCAAATGTTGTAAGGTAGCAGTCACCAGGAACCGTCCCCCCTTATGTCAGCAGCCACTCACCCTTTCTCGCCTTCGAAATTCCTCTCCCACATCATCAAAGTATGACTATCTATACAGTATGGGTTGATGTGTACATCCGTAGCTACAACATGTTCAAATTTTTTTTTAAAAATATTGAGATTTGACAGAGATTTTAGCAAGTATTTTCCCTTTTTTGCAAAACACATTTTCTCACCTTTCTGCACATTTTGTCAAAACAACTCGCACTTTTGATACATTACGTAAGCAACCACGTGACCTACAGCCCACCAATGAGAACATGTTTGCATCTCCTCAGGTCTCAAGGGTATCAAAACCCTTGTGACCTGTGCACTCAAAACTCAAAACATATTTATAGGTCATGTTTGATATGGTTACAGTAATGTCCTACTTGTAAGCTAAATCCGTAGCGTCATGGGTAGGGCACCGCATCGGTGTTGTAGTGTCATGGCGCTGTGTTGGTGTCGTAGGGGCGTGTCCCAGCGTTGGTATCATGGTGTCGCGGCGCCACATCGGAGTTGTGGGGGCACAGCACGGCGTTGTTGTCGGAGTCGCGGCATGACATCGGTGTCGTGGGGGGCACGGCACCGCATTGTTGTCATGAGGGCACGGCGTGGGATCGGTTTCGTGAGGGCCTGGCACCACGTCGTGAGGGCACATTGCCGCGTTGTTGTCGTGGAGTTGCGGCGCGGCATCGGTGTCGTGAGGGCCTGGCACTGCGTCAGTGTCGTGGGGGCACGGCACCGCATTGTTGTTGTGGGGGCGCAGCGCGACGTCGGTGTCGTAAGGGCCTTGCACCACGTCGGTGTTGTGGGGGCACGGCACCCCGTTGTTGTCATGGGGGCGCGGCACAACGTCAGTGTCATGAGGGCCTGGCACCACGCCCCCATGGCACGGTGTCGGTGTCGTAGGGGCGTGCTGCCATGTTGGTGTCATGGCGTCGCGGCACGCCATCAGTACCGTGGGGGTCTGGCACCACGTTGGCATCGTGAGGGCACGGCGTGGCGTTGGTGTCGTGATGTCATGGCGCCCAGCGAGAACGTGTTTGAAACCTATAAAGAATAAAACAAAAAACATTATGGTTAGTTACAAGTCAGCTAAAAGGATGAAGAATACTTAGCTTTTGAGTGTTTCCTGGGACAAAGCAACGCAGTTGACAACCAGTTGGAGTCGGTCCGGGGACCTGCATGCCTGGCGAATCGCGTGAACCTGTGACACGGGTACGGGGTACGGAATTGGTGACCCGCACGAAACGTACCCGTACCCACCCAGACCGGTGGGCCATACCTGGGCGGGTACAGAAACCCTTGCTTTTCCCACTCTGCTTTAACACTTAAGAATATTTTTTTTTTTGGTTGCTGGATCGATATTTGATACGCTTACATAACACAAACCCTAGGGTTACAAGCTTATATAAGGGGGGATGGTTCCTGGTGACTGCTACCTTACTCATACCAGAATGGAACCAGAGCAGCTCCAAGGTAAGCAAGCGAATATTTGGGCGATCGTTGCAAAGCTGTATTTCCCTAGTTCTGTCCGGTAACATCTGAAGAATCAACTTCACATGGTCAAGAACATGGCGTGGCATCGTTGCTGATGTGGCATAGAAGTTGATGTGCCCCAGGAGCAGCCAACGCAGTCTGCCCACATTGGCGTACTTGGGTCAGAAATCGCCTGACCATTGGCTAATACAGTGAGCCTCGTCGAATATCATGCTTCGCAGTTTGTTGACAAATCTCTTTGACTTCCATAGATCAAGAAAACGCCAGTCGGTGAGGATGCACTCCAGGCTCGTGATGATAATGCGGTATTTAAGGGATTCAATTTCCTACTCGTGATAATTTAATTTCTATGCTTAACAAACAGGCCATACTCCGTGCTAATAGAGTACCTTAAATGTCCTATCGGATGCTGAAGACGTTGTGAGGTTTACAGCCGGTATAGATACGAGCAAAAGCTCGTCGACGTTCTTCTCCCCCAGCACGTTCAGAGGTGTGATAATGATGGAAACCCCATCCCAATTGAAGAGGAGGGGTATCCAGAAAGTCAGTGTCTTTCCAGACCCAGTTGATGCCAAAGTCAATAAGTCATTTCCTTCCAGTTGTGTCAGAGAGGCCTTGAGCTGCCAAGTGCATGGGGAGAGACCGAAGCAATCCTTGACAGCTTCTTGCATGTCATTCAGAGAAGGGAGATCAACAGCAGAATCGAGCAAAGAAGCCATTGCACAGAGAAGATGCGAACGTGGGATTCGTGCGAATGTGCACACATTCATGCATACACACCCGGGCCAAAGTTGAGCAATCAATAAATTAATTACATTTCCAAAAACAGACACGTGCGTTTACAAATACAAAACACAGAGACTGTAACAAAAGAGCATGATGTGTCACGCCCCAGGAAACGCCAACACAAGTGTCCCCAGTCGGTGCATAGTGTAACAAGGAGGTGAAGTTCAGATATAAAAGGAAGGTGTGTGTGGGAAATCGCACGTGACTGATTAGGAGCCTCTTATGTGAAGCATTGAATTGGGAAGGAGTCTGGCTCATTACTGTGCGTTGTTCTGTCAGTGGGCTCTGGAACTTGACACAATTGGGAAGGAGAACATATTCAACATTAACATCCACAAGGCCATACATGCTGATGGCAAAAGAAGCCTAGGACGCTGTTCAGCCAACCACAATCAAACACTGCTGGGATCACACGGGAATCCAGTGCAATCCAATTATGCTATGCATTCCTACAATGCACGATTGGGAATGCGGTGTGAGTCAAGCTTCATTGGAAGCCTGGAACATCCTTGGAGACCTTGCAACATCCTACAAAACCTTACCTAAAGCAGCTCTCAACGAACTGGCAAAGTTCAAGGCCATAGCCAAAAATGGCACAGTTGAAGCAGGCGACTTGGATGGGCCAATCAAGGTGGTGGAGACTGAGCTGATGAATGCAGTTGCCAAACTCAAAGCTCAGTGACACATTTTTGGGCCCCTCCTGAGCTTTGAGGACCTGGTAAATCCTCCTGGTGAGTGGGAGAATGGCAGCAGTTGAGGACAGCTCCAAGATTGAGGAGTGCCAACCACCTCAAATGGGTCAGCTGGAGATGGCGAAGCTTTGTGAAACTCTTGGATCAGTATTGGTGCAGGGGTTGAGGCAGGGTATGAACTCTCAAAGGTCTTGAGGAAATTTGAGTCTCAAATCTGGGCATTGGATGCACAAAGGAGCATCCAGCAGAGGCTAGATGGGTGGCTTAACGTTTATGCATCATTGTTGTAGGCTGTGACACAGCATCACAGATCCCAAGACCATGGGAAACCCATGGACTTGCATATTTTCAATAATGCATTACTTTTTGGCCATGAATCATACTATGCATTATGAGAATTTTGACTGTAGTGCCCATGTATTTGCTTGATTCTGAATAAAATATTGATTTTATGCTGCAAATCTGGTGTGACCTCACCATTATATGACAAATATATGATATGACAAATGATATGACAAATTTTTAACTTAGAGGATATGCCTGATACTTGGACTTGTGTGACTATCTGAACTTGTCCTGCTTGCTGTGTTAGAATGCGACCTATAGAGGGCCCTTGAGTCACAGATGACACAAGGGACTGCAGAGGAGGATATAAGAATATATTGATCAAGGTAAAACTAATTACTCACCTGCAGAGGAGGATATAAGACTAAGGGAATATTTTCTGTCCTCTGCAGGATATACCAACCTGACTAAGCATATCTAAATAAGGTAACTCGACTTGGAGCGTTGTACAGTCACAGAACACTGGGAACTAGGACGCTTTAGCTACAAATAACACTCCCCCATGAATGTGCAAGGCTCCAAACTGTTAAGTAAACAAACCAAGCATCCTAGCACATTTCTGCACCTTAAATCGGTCAAGGGCCTTCGTGAAGATGTCAGCAGCCATCTCCTGCGTTGTCACAAAGCTAGGAGTGATTAGGCCATCTTGAACAGCATCTCTCAGCCAAAACAGGCGAAGGGAGAGATGCTTCATCTTGCTGTGATGCTCTGGGTTCTTGCTCACTGCAATGGCTGATTGATTGTCCATTCTGAGCAGTGAAGGGCCAGAGATGGTGTAGCCAAGCTCCCCCATGAACTGATGCATCCACAGGATCTCCTTGCCTGTCTCGACAGCAGAGATGTGCTCTGCTTCAGTTGTAGACAGGACAACCAAGGGCTGCAACTTGGAACTCCATGATACCGCTCCAGACCCAATCTTGACCACATATCCACCAGTGAGTGGACTTGCCATTGTCTGGGTTACCACCATGATCAGCATCTGAGTAAGTGATGAAGGGCTCAGGCGAAGTGGAGGGCTTGTAGACAAGCTTGTAGTTGATAGTACCCTTCAAATAGCGAAGCACATGCTTGGCAGCTTGCCAATGAGCCAGGCCAGGATTGGAGTTGAATTGGGCAAGGACTCCGGCTGCATAGGCGATGTCTGGCCTTGTGGTGACTGCCAGATACATGAGGCAGCCTACAACGGAAATGTAGGGGAACTGGTGCATTTCTGAGACTTCTGCATTGGTCTGAGGGCACATGGAGGTGGAGAGACGCATGCCAGGGTTGAGAGGAGTAGAGACAGGCTTGGAGTCGCTCAGACCATGCTCCTGAATGAGATTGGAGATGTATTGGCTCTGGGAGATGGAGAGTGTACAATTAGGACGATCTCTGATGATTTCCAGGCCGAGTAACTGGGTAGTAGGGGCCAAGATCTCGCAGTTTGAAGTGACTGGACAGTTCTTGGACAATTGAGTCAATCTTGGCTCCATCCTTGCAGGCAAGCGTGATATCATTGACACACACAGGCATCAAGATCCTGACATCATCTCTGAGGTAGATGTAGAGCCCATGGTCGGATTGGACGCGATTGAAGCCCATAGTTGTGAGCACAGAGTGAAGGGTCTTGTTCCAGACCCTGCCTGCTTGCTTCAAGCCATATAACGACTTTCTCAGCCTACAGACGTGATCTGGACCACCAACTTCAAATCCCTCAGGCTGCAGCATGTAGATCTCTTCCTCCAGAGTGCCATTGAGATAGGCATGAGAGATGTCAATGGAGCGAAGTTCAAGGTCTTCCAGAGCAGCCAAGGCAGAGACAATGCGAATGGTGGAGTAGCGAACTGTGGGAGCAAATGTCTCCTTGAAATCAAAGCCAGGACGCTGAGAATAGCCCTTGGCCACCAATCTCGCCTTGTACCGGTCCAGGGAGCCGTCAGCGTTGTGCTTGACCTTCATGAACCATCTGGAGCCAATTGCACACTTCCCAGGCGGCAGCTTGACAACCTCGCAAGTGCCATTCAATCTGTGAGCCTCCATCTCTTCCTCACATACCTTGTGCCACAGATCTGTGTCAGAGCGTTGCTGGGACTGCCCATAGGACATGGGCTCAGCTGTAGACGCCACACCAGCTTGGATGATGTCAAGGGGATCATCAGAGTCATCATCTTCATCTGAAGAGACCACTGCTGGTGTAGGTTTCCTTGGCTGCTTGTAGTGATCTGGAACAGCCCATTGCTCCAGCAGTCACTCATCTCTGGGACGTCTGGAGCGCTGAGGACGAGGGGGAACAAGAGGATGGTGAGCTGGAGGGGTTGAAGGTGTTGAAGATGAAGGAGGAAGTGAATGATAGATGGATGGAGGTGTCTGTGAGTGAGCAGGCACTGGAGCGACGCTTGGAGGCGAGATATGAGGAACAGATGGCAGATCAGAAGCAGTAGACCCATCTCCCCCATGAACTGACATCTGTGACTCAGATGGAGCATCCAGGACATCATCTGAGATGTCTGGGAGTGAAATGGAGGTAGGAGGTGTCTCAAGAAGGGAATTGGGACGAGGGGGAGGCAGGTGGGGTACAGAGTGAGCCTGGAAGTGTTCATCAAAATCAGCCCTCTCTGAGATGAACACCTTCTTGGTAACAGGGTTGTAGAACTTCCATCCCTTGTAGCCCTGAGGATATCCAATGAATACACACTTCTCCATGTGCGATCCAAGGCTCCCAAGTGGACGCTTGTCCCTCTGGATGAGCACATAGGCAGCCCCAGACACGAAGCCTAGACAGATCTGGCTTGCTCCCATTAAATGCTTCATAGGGTGTACTGTCTGGGAGTGCTGAGGTGATGAGTCTGTTGCTAGTGTGAATGAAAGTGGCAAGAGCTTCGCCCCAGAAGGCTGTAGACATCCCAGACTCATGCAGCATCGAGATGATGGCTTCCTCAATCGTCCTGTTGGCCCTCTCAGCGACCCCATTCCGCTGAGGGCGATTCCTGACAGTGTGCTGCCTCTGGATGCCCTGGTCGATGCAGAACGCTTCGAACTCGCCAGACATGTACTCCCCACCCTTATCATCCCTCAAAGTGCTCAGTTTCGCTCCAGTGAGATTCTCAGCCCAAGGCAAGCCTTAAACTGTTTGAAAGCAGCAAAGGTCTCAGACTTTCGCTTCAAGAGGTAAACTGCCTTGAAGCGAGAGAAGTCATCGATAAATGTGACCCAGTAGCGATATCCTTGGTGTGTAGGCACCTTCACAGGGCCATGGACGTCGCTATGGACTATTTGAAGCGGTTTTGAGGCTCTAGAGGTCGAAGATGGAAAGGGATCTGCATGCATCTTGCCAGCTTTGCAGGCTTCGCATACTGGATCGGGGGTAGCCTGTGAATCAAGCTCGAAACCCGTCACCAGGTTGCCTGAGAGCAGCTTCTTGATGCCTGCCAAGTGAAGGTGGCAGAGGCGACGATGCCAGAGGTCCCAGTCCAATGGAAGGGTGGTTGCAGATGATAGTGAGGCGAACTCCTCTACTGGAATGGTGTCTCAACGAGATAGGCAGCATTTGAGGCTCCAGTCTTCGCTTGGAAGGCGATCCTGTTGTCCCTGATGAAGTGTAGGGTGTCCCTCTCAATGGAGACGATGAAGCGGCGATGGAGAGTGAGATAAAGCACAGATAATAGATTACTGCAGTGCAGGGACATATAGGACATTAGTGAGCTCTAGAGGTGCCATTTCCTCGCCATTCACCACACAGGATTGAACCGGATCGACCCCACCCCTTCAGAATAGACCACAGACCCATCAGCCAGCCTAATTTCGACGCGATGTGGCTTCAGATTGCACATCCAATGACGATTGAATGTCATATGAGCTGAGGCACCAGTGTCTGCATTCCAGGAAGTGTGAGAGTCGACCTGGGGAGCAGAAAAGAGAGCACTTGCTGATGCAGCTGAGGCGGACTGTGGGGCCTCTGGAGGTGACTGAGACGAGATTGAGGCAGGTGAGGCTGTGGAGGATGAAGGGGGGTTGATCTGACGCATCAAGCGGTCCTTGAGGAAGCACTTGGCCTCAATATGGACCAAGCGAGAGCAGAAGTCACATTTAGGACGACTGGAAGAGCCACCTTGGGCAGCTTGACTGGAAGGAGTGGACTGAGACACTTGGGGCACCCTGGGACACGATCTGGAAGGCCCCAATGTTGCTGAGAAAGCAGATGAGGTCCCAGATAGTTTGAACGCGTCTGATCCATGTTCCTGAGCGATTGGATCACAGATTGCTTGTCAAACTTGTCCAGGACTGAGACGGTGTGTATAACTTCGTCAAACGACTGTGGGAGCGCCCTAATGATGGTCATGACAGCCAGCTCGTCATAGAGGTTGTCCAGAGTGAAGGAGGAGGGGGAAAGTGACTGGATGACTCTAATCTGCTCATCCACCTTGTTAATGAGCGATTCCAGGGACTCTGAGTCATCCTTCTGGATGGATAGGAGAGTGTGGTAGGCATTGAAGCGAGGGGCAGTTCACTGTTGCACAAAGGAGGCCTTGAGAGTGTCCCAGATGGCAATAGGGTCGTCTTCACAGTCCCTAATGAGCACCCTGAGCTCATGAGACATGGCAGTCTTGAGGGCTCCATCAGCCTTCTCAGCCTTCTCAGCCTTGACTTCCCATCTCTCCAGCTTCTCCTTGTCTAGAGGTGTAGCAGCAGTCAGGACAGTGCCCTCGGAATCCAAGACTTCGGGTTTTCCCACTGGCTTCTTCTCTGAGCCAGAAACCAATCGCCATAGGCCATTGAGCTGTAGCCAGGACTTGATGTCATCGGCCCAAAGACAATAGTTTTCGCTGGTGAGAGTGGAAATGGACGAGATGGAGGAATCTCTGGATGTAGACATTGTAGTGGGTGTGGCAGAGTGGGAAGTGAACAAAGGTAAATAGGAGTGATTGGAATGAGTGAGAAGAGCTGAGGGTGAGCTGAGGTGATGGAAGCAGCAGGAAGGATAGCAGGGATCAGTTAAAGCGCAGGGCAGGCCCCATTACCTGTCAAAGTGCAACCAATAGATGGCCCTTGGGTCACAGAGGACACAAGGGGACTGCAGAGGAGGATATAAGACTAAGGGGATATTGTCTGTCCTCTGCAGGATATACCAACCTGACTGAGCATATCTAAATAAGGTAACTCCACTTGGAGTGTTGTACAGTCACAGAACCCTGGGAACTAGGACACTTTAGCTACAAATAACAAAGTCATCTTCAGATTCAGATCCCATGGACCTGTCTGACATCTCATCCTTTGAACTGCTGCTGGGGATCCCCAAACTGGAAGCTGATGACCCTGATAACTGGGTATGATGATGATCTGGCCTAGCTGAATGTGCCTGGAGGTCTTCTTTGTTTTGTTTCATGAAATCCTCAGTTGCTGCAATCATTGCAATGTCTGCATGGCACTTTGCCTTGGCTTCCTTTCTGGTGGCAGTGGCCACCACACCTTTGCTCAAGCTGTGTCTTCTTCTATTTGTTTTCTTGAACACCGTCTTTATTGACTTTCCTGTAAAACACAACTGGGGTGCACATCTGCATTAGATGTATGTGTGGCAACCATATTGGAGGAGATTCACACTTGGAGAGAGGATGGATGAAGTGTGATGAGAGGTGAAAATAAGGTCTGCCTACTTACCCATTGTCAATTCCATTTCCTTATTGATTTTCAATATCCTGGTAAAATGCAGAGTAGCCACAATGCCATGCATCATGTCCACCAACATTACAGCACAAATTTAGTTCATTATGTTGCTGTTTATTCTGTCCATGTACTGCACATTGGAAGGCTGAGGAAGCACTGCTTCTCAGGCATAGCATTAACACTTCAATTGCCATGACCATGAAACTGGCACATCCTGGACAATGTGTTTTCATGTGGCATGCACTTTATGACTTGTGGCTTGGACAACAACCTCATTCATGCCTCAGATTCACATGGTTGGTAATCCAATTACATATTATGTTGACAAGTACATAGACCATCATGCAAACAAAATCACACTCTAGTAATTTGCTGGCCACAGGGGTTGACAACATTGCATCAAACCACTTGCACATATTGATGCATCTCTCTGAGTTTGATCTCCTCACACCCACAGATCACCCACTGAAGAGACTGACTGCATGATTCAAAATGTCAGAAACATTGCACATACATATTGGCAGTGCCACCCCAGGCCATACAACTACGTCAAGTTGGGGATGTTGACCTACTCATTCACCCTTACTTACAGGTACACAATGTAAGGGCTCCTCACTAGGGCTTTGAATCTTCAAGTTTAATGTCACCCAGGTCCCATGTTTTGCCCCTCTCCATCTCTCTGTGTGACAACTGGACCCATTGGGGCAAGTATAAGCCAAAGACATCTGTGTGGGCCCTTGCATAGCACTTTTGCTCACTTCCTACTACATTTACAGTCCTTTCTTGACCAGCTGTTGGCTCATTTGCATCTTTTGTTTTGTTGATCAATGGCTCATTGTCTTCTGGAGTCTTTCTTTCGCCAATATGCTAGCTGCCACTTCCCTTCTCTTAGCATGCATGCAAGTATGAGCATGAATGAAACACTGTCATTGAATGTGTGGTGCACAATTGATTATTTTATTTCTGAGGCTCTGCCCCAGAAATACAATGTTTCAAGGTAAATGTGCTAAATGTATCTAGTAAGTACATGTAATGAAAATCCACAGACTGGAAACTAATATCTTGGAGTTTTTGAGTGATATCTCATCTGGCATTGTACCTAGCTGATTGGCAATACATTTGCAGCTCATGTAGTGTAGGTGTTATTTGTAGCTAGAGCATCCTAGATTCTGCTGTTCTGTGTCTGTACAACGCTCCAAGCGGAGTTACCTTATTTAGATATGCTTAGTCAGGTTGGTATATCCTGCAGAGGATGGAAAATATACCTTTAGTCTTATATCCTCCTCTGCAGGTGAGTAATTAGTTTTGCCTTAATCAATATAGTCTTATATCCTCCTCTGCAGTCCCCTTGTGTCCTCTGTGACTCAAGGGCCCTCTATAGGTCGCATTTTGACAGTAGGTTGAGTTCACCTATGTGGCAAGAAATTTCATTGATATCCCTCAGATACTGTGGGCTTCCTTGAGTCAGAAAGGGGTCATTCTGTTCAGAGTGATCAACTTACCTGGAGTCTGGGCCAATACAACATGCCCTTGGGCATCCCTCCTCCACAGGCCCATCATCATCATCTTCACCATCCCCATGGGATGGCAAATGGGGAGGGTTGGGTGCTTGAGAGGTGTTTGGCATATCAGTGTGCCCTCCTGGTAACAGGCCTGATGCAGTGAAATGGCAATGCATAGCTGCAAGTTGTCAAGCTGCTGAATGGTGAGCAGCATTTGGCCCAAAGCTTGATATCAGTTTGATCAGTGCCATAGTTTCTTGATGGCTGAAATGTGGCAGGATTCTGTGATGAAAGAACAAAGACCACCAGCACACCAAAATCTTCAATCATGTGCTGGTAATGGAAGAGAGTGAGCTGCTTTGGGAGTAAGAATCCTTTAGGCCTGACACCCAAAGTCCAGAACACCTCATGTAGTCGCTTGAAGTTCTCCAAGCTTGGCATGGTCAAGGGCATCCAAAGCAACTGAGTTAATGTTCTGGCATTGAACAATGGGGCACACATCAATGAATGTGCACAGACACAAGATAATCTCTTCTGGAAGATAGCCAACAATAGCAGGAATATAGACCTTCATGAGTGCCTTGGGATCATTGCCTGTCCACTGCTTGAAATGGTGACCATGAGGAAATCTACAGAGGCCAGGAAAAGGGGGCATCACAGAAATTCTTTCAACCAGCTAGATTAGTGAATTGGCCTTGGAACAGGCCATATGCAGTAAGGTTGCCACAGGCTCTGGGCTTGAAATCATGTATTTTTGGTATTTTCAACCTCGGTCTGGCATCATATGACTTACTGCCATTTCAGATTCACCTTCTCACACTGTCACACCTTGCCATCAATCACCACCTACACACTTCCTCCTTGCCTCATACACACACACACACACACACACACTCTCTCTCTCTCTCTCTCTCTCTCTCTCTCTCTCTCTCTCTCTCTCCTTCCTCTCTCTTCACTCATTACTTCTCCCACCTGACATCTTACTATCACCCTTGCAAATGGATGATGCTGATCAACACTCAAAGACAGGCCATGTATCTTTGTGCCTTGTGCCATCCCTTGTCCTTCCCTTCCCATCTTTTGTTGCATTGTCCATCCCTTTCAACCTTTGGGTATCCTTTAGCCACCCTCAAGATGCCATTAGAGGTCACACCTCCCCATTGGAGGATTCATTTTGTTGTGAGTCATTGTGTCTCAGTCTCCTTTATCCTCACATTCCCTGCCCTTGCTTCCTTTCACATAGATACTTAGTTTCTGGTCCTCATGTTTGTGCTCATACATGATTGTTCCCATTGTCTTGTCTTGCTACCTGTACCTTTTCCTCTGCTGCACACTCTGTCAGAATGCGACCTATAGAGGGCCCTTGAGTCACAGAGGACACAAGGGAACTGCAGAGGAGGATAAAAGACTATATTGACTAATATATTGGCTAAAGTAAAACTAAGTACTCACCTGCAGAGGAGGATATAAGACTAAAGGGATATTTTCTGTCCTCTGCATGATATACCAACCTGACTAAGCATATCCAAATAAGGTAAGTCTACTTGGAGCATTGTACAGTCACAGAACAGCAGAATCTAGGACACTTTAGCTACAAATAACATACTCATCCCAGAAGTCAGGCCCTCTTGTGAGCACTCAAAGGACATTGCCTCTTGCCTCTCATCTCTCATTTCTGCTCCTCTTCTGCTTTGTATTCTCGCCATGCTGTTCTCTCACCCCCTTGTCCATTCACAATCACATCAGCTCTCACTATCACAAATGCTCTGGACTCAGCCCCTCTGTTCACCTCTGTAACCTCTGTGGGATCCCCTCCACCTTCAGACTCACATGGACTTGGCTCCATACAATATGTGGGTTACATACCACCGATCTATGTCATCCAGGATGTAACATCTACCATGGACATTTGCCTGACTTAGGCACTGTGATGTGCTGATCCTCCTTGATCAGTCCAGTTGTGCACGAGCAGTGGGATGGGGTCTTTGGTGTCATACTTGATGTTGTGGTCATCCTCTTGGGAAACATACTTGATGTAATGGAAGATGTCAGACTCCTTGAGTATGAAGTGGTGACTAGGGGAGAAGGTAGCATAGTTATACATACCCGCACAAGTGGGCAACATAGGTGTTAGCGTAAAGATATGTTGGAATGCGACCTATAGAGGGCCCTTGAGTCACAGAGGACACAAGGGGACTGCAGAGGAGGATATAAGACTATATTGATCAAGGTAAAACTAATTACTCACCTGCAGAGGAGGATATAAAACTAAGGGGATATTTTCCGTCCTCTGCAGGATATACCAACCTGACTAAGCATATCTAAACAAGGTAACTCGACTTGGAGCATTGTACAGTCACAGAACACTGGCAACTAGGATGCTTTAGCTACAAATAACAAGATAGACCTTAGTGATGACGGGACTTAGTGGGAACACTGTCTACACAGTTGATCAGACACGTGGGTAGCCAAAGGTTTCTTGAGTCATGGGGATCACAAAGGATATGCTGGATGGTGAACTTGTTATTTGTTGCTAGAGTGTCCTAGATTTCTGTTGTTCTGTGACTGTACAACGCTCCAAGCTGACTTACCATATTTAGATATGCTCAGTCAGGTTGGTATATCCTGCAGAGGACAGACAATATCCCCTTAGTCTTATATCCTCCTCTGCAGTCCCCTTGTGTCCTCTGTGACCCAAGGGCCATCTATTGGTTGCACTTTGACAGGTAATGGGGCCTGCCCTGCGCTTTAACTGATCCCTGCTATCCTTCCTGCTGCTTCCATCACCTCAGCTCACCCTCAGCTCTTCTCACTCATTCCAATCACTCCTATTTACCTTTGTTCACTTCCCACTCTGCCACACCCACTACAATGTCTACATCCAGAGATTCCTCCATCTCGTCCATTTCCACTCTCACCAGCGAAAACTATTGTCTTTGGGCCGATGACATCAAGTCCTGGCTACAGCTCAATGGCCTATGGCGATTGGTTTCTGGCTCAGAGAAGAAGCCAGTGGGAAAACCCGAAGTCTTGGATTCCGAGGGCACTGTCCTGACTGCTGCTACACCTCTAGACAAGGAGAAGCTGGAGAGATGGGAAGTCAAGGCTGAGAAGGCTGAGAAGGCTGATGGAGCCCTCAAGACTGCCATGTCTCATGAGCTCAGGGTGCTCATTAGGGACTGTGAAGACGACCCTATTGCCATCTGGGACACTCTCAAGGCCTCCTTTGTGCAACAGTGAACTGCCCCTCGCTTCAATGCCTACCACACTCTCCTATCCATCCAGAAGGATGACTCAGAGTCCCTGGAATCGCTCATTAACAAGGTGGATGAGCAGATTAGAGTCATCCAGTCACTTTCCCCCTCCTCCTTCACTCTGGACAACCTCTATGACGAGCTGGCTGTCATGACCATCATTAGGGCGCTCCCACAGTCGTTTGACGAAGTTATACACACCGTCTCAGTCCTGGACAAGTTTGACAAGCAATCTGTGATCCAATCGCTCAGGAACATGGATCAGACGCGTTCAAACTATCTGGGACCTCATCTGCTTTCTCAGCAACATTGGGGCCTTCCAGATCGTGTCCCAGGGTGCCCCAAGTGTCTCAGTCCACTCCTTCCAGTCAAGCTGCCCAAGGTGGCTCTTCCAGTCGTCCTAAATGTGACTTCTGCTCTCGCTTGGTCCATATTGAGGCCAAGTGCTTCCTCAAGGACCGCTTGATGCGTCAGATCAACCCCCCTTCATCCTCCACAGCCTCACCTGCCTCAATCTCGTCTCAGTCACCTCCAGAGGCCCCACAGTCCGCCTCAGCTGCATCAGCAAGTGCTCTCTTTTCTGCTCCCCAGGTCGACTCTCACACTTCCTGGAATGCAGACACTGGTGCCTCAGCTCATATGACATTCAATCGTCATTGGATGTGCAATCTGAAGCCACATCGCGTCGAAATTAGGCTGGCTGATGGGTCTGTGGTCTATTCTGAAGGGGTGGGGTCGATCCGGTTCAATCCTGTGTGGTGAATGGCGAGGAAATGGCACCTCTAGAGCTCACTAATGTCCTATATGTCCCTGCACTGCAGTAATCTATTATCTGTGCTTTATCTCACTCTCCATCGCCGCTTCATCGTCTCCATTGAGAGGGACACCCTACACTTCATCAGGGACAACAGGATCGCCTTCCAAGCGAAGACTGGAGCCTCAAATGCTGCCTATCTCGTTGAGACACCATTCCAGTAGAGGAGTTCGCCTCACTATCATCTGCAACCACCCTTCCATTGGACTGGGACCTCTGGCATCGTCGCCTCTGCCACCTTCACTTGGCAGGCATCAAGAAGCTGCTCTCAGGCAACCTGGTGACGGGTTTCGAGCTTGATTCACAGGCTACCCCCGATCCAGTATGCGAAGCCTGCAAAGCTGGCAAGATGCATGCAGATCCCTTTCCATCTTCGACCTCTAGAGCCTCAAAACCGCTTCAAATAGTCCATAGCGACGTCCATGGCCCTGTGAAGGTGCCTACACACCAAGGATATCGCTACTGGGTCACATTTATCGATGACTTCTCTCGCTTCAAGGCAGTTTACCTCTTGAAGCGAAAGTCTGAGACCTTTGCTGCTTTCAAACAGTTTAAGGCTTGCCTTGGGCTGAGAATCTCACTGGAGCGAAACTGAGCACTTTGAGGGATGATAAGGGTGGGGAGTACATGTCTGGCGAGTTCGAAGCGTTCTGCATCGACCAGGGCATCCAGAGGCAGCACACTGTCAGGAATCGCCCTCAGCGGAATGGGGTCGCTGAGAGGGCCAACAGGACGATTGAGGAAGCCATCATCTCGATGCTGCATGAGTCTGGGATGTCTACAGCCTTCTGGGGCGAAGCTCTTGCCACTTTCATTCACACTAGCAACAGACTCATCACCTCAGCACTCCCAGACAGTACACCCTATGAAGCATTTAATGGGAGCAAGCCAGATCTGTCTAGGCTTCGTGTCTGGGGCTGCCTATGTGCTCATCCAGAGGGACAAGCGTCCACTTGGGAGCCTTGGATCGCACATGGAGAAGTGTGTATTCATTGGATATCCTCAGGGCTACAAGGGATGGAAGTTCTACAACCCTGTTACCAAGAAGGTGTTCATCTCAGAGAGGGCTGATTTTGATGAACACTTCCAGGCTCACTCTGTACCCCACCTGCCTCCCCCTCGTCCCAATTCCCTTCTTGAGACACCTCCTACCTCCATTTCACTCCCAGACATCTCAGATGATGTCCTGGATGCTCCATCTGAGTCACAGATGTCAGTTCATGGGGGAGATGGGTCTACTGCTTCTGATCTGCCATCTGTTCCTCATATCTCGCCTCCAAGCGTCGCTCCAGTGCCTGCTCACTCACAGACACCTCCATCCATCTATCATTCACTTCCTCCTTCATCTTCAACACCTTCAACCCCTCCAGCTCACCATCCTCTTGTTCCCCCTCGTCCTCAGCGCTCCAGACGTCCCAGAGATGAGTGACTGCTGGAGCAATGGGCTGTTCCAGATCACTACAAGCAGCCAAGGAAACCTACACCAGCAGTGGTCTCTTCAGATGAAGATGATGACTCTGATGATCCCCTTGACATCATCCAAGCTGGTGTGGCGTCTACAGCTGAGCCCATGTCCTATGGGCAGTCCCAGCAACGCTCTGACACAGATCTGTGGCACAAGGTATGTGAGGAAGAGATGGAGGCTCACAGATTGAATGGCACTTGCGAGGTTGTCAAGCTGCCGCCTGGGAAGTGTGCAATTGGCTCCAGATGGTTCATGAAGGTCAAGCACAACGCTGACGGCTCCCTGGACCGGTACAAGGCGAGATTGGTGGCCAAGGGCTATTCTCAGCGTCCTGGCTTTGATTTCAAGGAGACATTTGCTCCCACAGTTCGCTACTCCACCATTCGCATTGTCTCTGCCTTGGCTGCTCTGGAAGACCTTGAACTTCGCTCCATTGACATCTCTCATGCCTATCTCAATGGCACTCTGGAGGAAGAGATCTACATGCTGCAGCCTGAGGGATTTGAAGTTGGTGGTCCAGATCACGTCTGTAGGCTGAGAAAGTCGTTATATGGCTTGAAGCAAGCAGGCAGGGTCTGGAACAAGACCCTTCACTCTGTGCTCACAACTATGGGCTTCAATCGCGTCCAATCCGACCATGGGCTCTACATCTACCTCAGAGATGATGTCAGGATCTTGATGCCTGTGTGTGTCAATGATATCACGCTTGCCTGCAAGGATGGAGCCAAGATTGACTCAATTGTCCAAGAACTGTCCAGTCACTTCAAACTGCGAGATCTTGGCCCCTACTACCCAGTTACTCGGCCTGGAAATCATCAGAGATCGTCCTAATTGTACACTCTCCATCTCCCAGAGCCAATACATCTCCAATCTCATTCAGGAGCATGGTCTGAGCGACTCCAAGCCTGTCTCTACTCCTCTCAACCCTGGCATGCGTCTCTCCACCTCCATGTGCCCTCAGACCAATGCAGAAGTCTCAGAAATGCACCAGTTCCCCTACATTTCCGTTGTAGGCTGCCTCATGTATCTGGCAGTCACCACAAGGCCAGACATCGCCTATGCAGCCGGAGTCCTTGCCCAATTCAACTCCAATCCTGGCCTGGCTCATTGGCAAGCTGCCAAGCATGTGCTTCGCTATTTGAAGGGTACTATCAACTACAAGCTTGTCTACAAGCCCTCCACTTCGCCTGAGCCCTTCATCACTTACTCAGATGCTGATCATGGTGGTAACCCAGACAATGGCAAGTCCACTCACTGGTGGATATGTGGTCAAGATTGGGTCTGGAGCGGTATCATGGAGTTCCAAGTTGCAGCCCTTGGTTGTCCTGTCTACAACTGAAGCAGAGCACATCTCTGCTGTCGAGACAGGCAAGGAGATCCTGTGGATGCATCAGTTCATGGGGGAGCTTGGCTACACCATCTCTGGCCCTTCACTGCTCAGAATGGACAATCAATCAGCCATTGCAGTGAGCAAGAACCCAGAGCATCACAGCAAGATGAAGCATCTCTCCCTTCGCCTGTTTTGGCTGAGAGATGCTGTTCAAGATGGCCTAATCACTCCTAGCTTTGTGACAACGCAGGAGATGGCTGCTGACATCTTCACGAAGGCCCTTGACCGATTTAAGGTGCAGAAATGTGCTAGGATGCTTGGTTTGTTTACTTAACAGTTTGGAGCCTTGCACATTCATGGGGGAGTGTTATTTGTAGCTAAAGCGTCCTAGTTCCCAGTGTTCTGTGACTGTACAACGCTCCAAGTCGAGTTACCTTATTTAGATATGCTTAGTCAGGTTGGTATATCCTGCAGAGGACAGAAAATATTCCCTTAGTCTTATATCCTCCTCTGCAGGTGAGTAATTAGTTTTACCTTGATCAATATATTCTTATATCCTCCTCTGCAGTCCCTTGTGTCATCTGTGACTCAAGGGCCCTCTCTGTAGGTTGCATTCTAACATCCTATTCATTCAGAAGGATGACTCAGACTCTTTGGAATCGCTCATTAACAAGGTGGATGAGGAGATCAGGGTCATCAAGTTGCTTTCTCCCACCTCCTTCACTCTGGACAACCTCTAGTCTCATCCCTGCCATTATAGAGGAGGAGTGCAAGGAGGGAGGGGCAGCCAGGGGTCTGGGGGAAGCCAGGGAATGATGGAATATTATTGGCCTGGGGGAATAAAGTTTTTTATGCCAATGATGCCACCCTCTCCACCCCTTGCACAGTCCTCCTCTAGAATGTCTGGGACATTTCGTCCAGGAACAGGGCCTCAGTGACAGGCACCCACATCACATGAGCTTAGTAATTCAGTCACATGGTCAAACACATCTTCAACATGTCATGACATGTACTATGACTATGCATGCTATGACTGTCCAAATATGACCTAACCCGAAACCTGAAACATTCACTTACAGTTCAGCATGGTTGCAAAAGTGGTTGCTGAGTGCTGTGCATAAGTTTACTTTCCCAGTTCCATTTCTGACCCCCCCATGAGCCATTAGGCCGCTAGGCTTAGCCTCAATATCAACTGTTGTAGCAATACTGTATACAACAGGCTCAGGATGCAACGCCCACTGGCCTACTGAGATCTGGAAGTGCATGTCAGTGCATGTAGTGAAATGTCTGAAGGGAAAATTGTGCCCTGTGAGTGGCAGCTTGATGTTGCAGAGGGTGCTCAGCATTGACTGTGAAGTAATTGTGGCTACTGGTGCAGGGAAGACTCTACCCTTTGTGCTGCCACTTCTGGCCAGACCAGATATGATTGTGGTGATTTTATCACCATTGGATGCTCTCAAATTGGATCAGGTATACTCTGTTGTTAACATTGAAGTACTGATACCAATACACAACATTATAGGAATACAGGTTTAAAAAAATAGACCTGCATGCAAAGGCTATAAATTGGAAAACATACAATAATACCATGAGGAAGGTCTGTACCATTGCATATGTCTAACATACTGGCTCACATGGTCCTGTGGTAGGATTTCATGCAAGGCATGTTTCAAGTCATCATAACCTCACCTGAAATGTGCCTGAAGTACCCAGAGTTCTGGAAATCACTTGCAGATGCCTCCATTTCCAAAAGGATTGCAGCATTCATCATTGATGTGGCACACTGCATAACCCACTGGGGAGACAAATTCCAAGATGCATATGCATCCATTGGGACACTTCACACATTTATTCCTGCTAGTGTCATGGTTCATCCCCAGACTCTTACTCAAGGGTATGACTCACCCTCTGTTCCTCTCATTTCGCCTCCAAGCATTGCTCCAGTGCCTGTTCGCTTACAGACACCTCCATTCATCTATCACTTGCTTCCTCCTTCATCCTTCATCTCCCACAACCGCTCCAGTTTGCCATCCTCACCATCCTCATGTTCCCTCTCGTCCTCAGCGCTCCAGATGTCCCAGAGATGAGTAGCTGCCAGAGCAATGGGCTCACCATTCACCACAGGATTGAAACGAACCGACCCCACCCCTCTGAATAGACCACAGACCATCAGCCAGCCTTATTTCAACATGATGTGGCATCAAATTGCACATCCAATGACAATTGAATGTCATATGAGCTGAGGCATCAGTGTCTGCATTCCAGGAAGTGTGAGAGTCGACCTGGAGAGCAGAAAAGAGAGCACTTGCTGATGCAGCTGAAGCGGACTGTGGGGCTTCTGGAGGTGACTGAGATGTGATGGAGGCAGGGGAAGCTGTGGAAGACGAGGGGGGGTTGATCTGACGCATGAGGTGGTCCTTGAGGAAGCACTTGGCCTCAATGTGGCCTATGCGAGAGCAGAACCTGCATTTGGGGCGACTGGATGAGCCACCTTGGGAAGTCTGAGTGGGAGGAGTGGAATGTGACACTGGGGGTGCCTTTGAACGCGATCTGGAAGGTCCAGATGTTGCTGAGAATGCAGATGAGGTCCCAGAGAGGTTGGAACACATCTGATCCATGTTCCTGAGCGATTGGATCACAGATTGCTTGTCAAACTTGTCTAAGACTGAAATAGTGCATATAACTTTGTCAAATGACTGTGGGAGCACCCTAATGATGGCCATGACAGCCAGCTTGTCATAGAGGTTGTCCAGGGTAAAGGAAGTGGGAGAAAGCGACTGGATGACCCTGATCTGCTCGTCTACCTTGTTAATGAGCGATTCCAGGGACTCTGTGTGTCATCTTTCTGGATGGATAGGAGTGTGTGGTAGGCATTGAAGTGAGGGGCAGTTTGCTGTTGCACAAATGAGGCCTTGAGGGTGTCCCAGATTGCAATAGGGTCATTCTCACAGTCTCTAATGAGCACCCTGAGCTCATGAGACATGGCATTCTTGAGTGCCCCAGCAGCCTTCTCAGCCTTGACCTCCCATCTCTCCAGCTTGTCCTCGTCTAGAGGCGTAGCAGCAGTCAGAACAGTGCCCTTAGAGTCCAAGACTTTGGGTTTTCCCACAGGCTTCTTCTCTGAACCAGACACCAGTTGCCAAAGGCCATTGAGCTGTAGCCAGGACTTCATGTCATTGGCCCAGAGACAATAGTTTTTGCTGGTGAGAACGGAAATGGACAAGATTGGAGGAATCACTTGATGCAGACATGGTAAATGCGGTGGGTGCGATAGACTGGGAAGGAATGGAGTGATTTGGATGAATGGAAGAGTGGGAATTGAATGGAAGTGATTAGAATGATTGGAACAAGTGTGAAGGCGCTAAGAGCAAGCCAGATGATGGAAGCAGCAAGGAGAACAGCAAGGGTCAATTAAGGTGCAGTGCAGGGCCCATAACCTCTCAAGATGTGACCTATGGGGCTATTGAAGACATCCTTGAAAGTGTGAAGGCTCTGCTCACACGCCCTCAATGTCTTCTGAAATCTGTGCTTTGGGATTTCAAAGACTTAAAAGACCAGCTGGGGGTCTCCATTGTCACAAGATCCAACCAGAGTTAACCAAAGATTATTCTGCTCTCCACCATCCAAACAGCAATATGCTCTCAAGTCTCAAACAGTCAAACATACAACATTCTGCAGAAATAATTGTTCAGAAGCTCCTCACACTTGTCAATTCAGTCCCTTGATTGGCCATGCATACTGACAACTCCAAGCCATGGAGCAAGACACTCATCAGGAAGTTCTAACCAGATGAGTATGATCAAGCCATACTCGACCTTGAAGCAGAGCAGAAGATTCTTCATTTGTGTTCAGCTCATTGGAAGGCTGATGCTGTGATTACCAGGGTCTTTCAGTGACTTGAAGCTAAGGCTGCAGCTGCAGCAACAGCAGAGGCAGCAGCAGTGGTGGGCTTTGCACATGCCCCTTCTCCACACTAATAATCTTATATTAGTTGGTTTCAACTATAAATTTGTTTTATCTTATTTAATTATAATGTATTTAAAAATTTGTCTATTTATTACAGTAATATACTCAAATAAATTTTCAAACATCCTCTTGACATTTGTGCTTATTTCCTTATTACTAAGTTCTAAGACTTTTGTTTAGTCTTGTAGTTAGATAATCAGTAAATTGTATCAATGTTTATTCCTGTATTATATATATCTTCATTAATTTATATATTTTTGACAGGACTTCTTTCTCATATTCCAATTAGAGATAATTATTTAAAGTTAGACCTAAACCAAAATAAAAATCAAATGTTGGTTCATATTTATACAAATCATGGCAGCAATTCTTGAATGTGAAGAAATTCAAGATGCCATTGATAGCAGGGAAATCATTGACACCAAGCAAACTCTAGAGGAGTACACTGTCACAAAAGAGAGATTGGCCAAAAAATTCAAAACAAGGAAGTGGAGTGTAGTTTCGTCACAATTTACTTCTTTTCTCTCACTATATGTGTATTGCTACATAATTACTGTACTTGAGCAGTATTCTGATACTGGTGGGTTTTTTTTAATTAAATTAAATTTTTAAACAAACAGATGGAATGGGCCACACTAATTTATTCTTGTTTTTTGTTTGATTTCTACATAAATATTAAAACATTTTTGGTTTTTGTACAATTTAAAAATATGTAATAAAGACAATTATTTGTTAAAAATAAAATTCATTTATTTAATCTATAACCAAAAATACATCAACTTCATAATCTAATACAAACAAAAACATCATCTATTATTTTGTTAAAATTATGTTTAATTTTGAGTAGGGGTAAAAAATTAAAATGATTAAGAATATAGAAATATCTTGGTAAGATAACAATTAGGTAAAGAATATTATTTACCTTTTATTTATTCATCACTTTTTCTTATAATTAATAAGTAATTTAATACATTGCTCTGAAGAACACAAGCTAGAGAAGGTGCCAACATCATCTCAACCTGTCAAGCAGATTCAGATTAGTAGATGCAACTCCAGAGATATGCACATTGTACATATCAATTGTCACTGGCACAACAACAACATACCCTTCCAGTGCAATGACTTTGCATCAGCATTGTCAATGGGAATAGTCACCTTGCCATTCTTGT
The DNA here is from genome assembly GCA_021525015.1 of Lactarius pseudohatsudake. Lineage (NCBI taxonomy): Eukaryota > Fungi > Basidiomycota > Agaricomycetes > Russulales > Russulaceae > Lactarius > Lactarius pseudohatsudake. The sequence goes on from JAKELH010000353.1 coordinate 46,454, forward strand.
TGTCAGTCACCACCATCAAATAAATGAGTGAGGTCTTCTGTCAGGACTGTCTTCCTTCAGAGGTTTGCCAACTACTACAACAAATGGCAGAGGAAAATAGGGGCCATTCATAAATGTGTGGCAATTGGGTGACAAGGCCACATCTATGCCTGGCCATTGTGTGCACATGTGAGCTATATTGATCCTAGTTGTAGGAGTTGAATGTCGTGGACACATATTATTTTCCCTATTTTTCAGTATTTTTACAGATTTATATGGTGAAGATATAAAGGGCCAAAGTACAGAGACTTCATTAGTCATGTGTTGTCACTGTTATGCCTCTGTGGGGGGCATTAAGGGTCCTGTGGTTACAACTGGTCCCACCTGAGGTGAAGGCTACAGAGGGCAGTCCAGCACTGAGTGCAATAATACTGACTAGTGGTATTAAGGAGCCTACTTTAGAAGCTGAGACTCCTGAGAGGGGAGTCCAAGGGGAGAGCACACAAGGTATGAGGCAAAGGTCTTTGCAGTAGATTAATCAAGACTAAGCTAGGAAATACAAGATGAATACATGGGGTTTATATAGTACTGTACTACAGGGCAGCACCAGGGGTCAGTGAACTGGAAATGAGCTGGCAGTGAGCTGACATACAGTCAGTGAGTTGGCAATCAGATGGTGATCTGATTGGGGGGATGAGAAGGGAAAGGAAGCAAAAAAAGAAGAGATGGGAAGGGGTATGACAGTCATCATGTGCACCCACAAGCATGTGATCCTGGGACAGTTGAACCAATGGGACAACCTAATCAGGACACATTCCTTTTATGTATAGACTATAATGATTGGTAGATAGGATGGAAGACTCTAGAATGCTCTAGATTATGCTTAGAAGTTTGCACTTACTAGCTGTATTAGGTTTTACTCAGCAGATAAAGCAACATGTCAGCAGCTATGACAAGTGCATCAGTCAGCACAATTGTTACACCTCTGCAGGGGCATGCATCAGAGTACAACAGTCCTGAGAGAACTGGCTCAAGGTGACTCTGAGGCAGCCAAGGGAATGCAATGTCCTTAGTACCAAATGGGGAGTCCTGCTACTGTGGCAAGGACAACTAATCTGGCAAAGATAAAAGGGGGCTGCCAGTGAAGCAAGTGCACCCAAGGGATGACTTGATACAGCTGAAGTTCTAAGCTATCAGGAGTAAAGCCTGCTCAGAGGCTGAAAGGGAAGGGGGCCTTGCTGAATGGAACTCAGACAAGGGAGGTAAGACTTTGCAGTAGATTAACAGCTGAGGAATACCAGCCTATGACAAGAGGCCTTATATACCAGTACAGAGTGGCCTGTGGTATAGGGCCATTGGCTGGCTATAGATAGAATGGAATGGAGTAGAATGGGCCAGAGTGGTGGGCTATCATAAATCCCTCCAAGTCTCCTTCAAATTTCAGAAGTTGAGTGCCAGTGTCAGTAGCTCTAGGTCACAAGAGGGTCTTCAATTGCCTGTTGAGTGGTTCTCTGAAAGGAATGTCCTACAAAATGTTACAAGTGAGGTGTCATACCACTATATTGAACCCTTGCAATGAAAGCTGTTTTCATGTGATGGTCCTTGGGTGTGATCTGTGGTCTTACTCTTTAGAGAATGGCACATGTGCAGCCCCATTTGCCAATGAAGAACAGGCAAATATGACATGTACTCACAGAGATAGGAATGGAAGACACAAGCTCAATATGCAGATATGCACTTGTTTTATGTCAAACCATTGTTGCACCAACAAAGAATCTATTTAGAGTTCTGATGATATGCCTAAACTCTCAATCATCCCCCCTTCTAGTGAGTTACTCTTGTCATGAACACAGCATGGTTCTATTGTCATGAATGCAGCTGTGATTTTACCCCTCATGGTTATTCTCAGCACATCAGCAGGTCATTATCTGTACCCCACTACACTGGCAATGTGGTGCAGCATTCACCAACACCAGTTCAAATGGCACAACATGCAGGGTCTTTGCCAGCATTGAACCCTGATTATCCTCTATGTAACCTTGGCTAAGGCCTTACTGGCTGGAAATTGAGGGCAGATCACATAGGAGACAATCAAGGTATGTCTCAATGGTTCATTCAGGGCCACACTAATGGTTGTACAGACCCTACTGGTGCTTTCAGCCCAATAACACCACAGTTGGCAGCCTCAGTGGTCTTGGCTGTGATGGTCATGCCTGTAGTGTTGCCACAATCACCATGCATGATATGGATGCTGACAACACCACTGAAGCAGCTGACATCATAGATGCTGATATTTATGAATAAATAACCCAGAACAAGGACCATATCCCAGCCTTTTCTGAACAAGGGTGCTCTATTGAAACTGTGCCCCCAGCCCAACTGCAACCTGTTGAGTCTGAGTCACACACACCCCCAATGCCACCAATCCATTCTGAGGGCAACAGTCCAGAATTAGTTGTTGAGCACTTTTCATACAGCAGTGCTGGTGTCCCAGCACCTGGCATGCATCAAGGGTTGTTGCTGTACCAGAACTTCTCTAGAGGTACTTGGCCAGTCAATCTAGGCCCTGTTTTAGTCCCAGTGCAACTGGGAGCTCATACATTGGGCCAAAATGTGTGATTTGACATCATCAGCAGTTGCAGACTTACTTGCTATACCTTAGGTATGTGCACCACATTTCCCATTGATCCTGTTGGTAATGTGTTGTGAAAGCTTGTAGACAAGCTCGAGCTTTATACCACAATCCCAGAGAGCTCAACAACATAAGTGACAAGAAGTTACTAGGTGCCTACCATTCAAGTGTTGGGATCTACTTATTTCAGACAAAACTGTTCACTTTTATTACAGGGATATAATACAATTTGGGCACTCTATGGTGACCCCAAGTTTGCACATGACATGGTCCTCACATCTGAGTGCCATTACACTAAACATGATTGGACTTGTCAGGTCTATCGTGACATGCACATTGGTAACTGGTAGTGGGCAGTACAGGTGCATAAATCATCACACATATTGAGTTTGAGTACTTACCAGTCCCAACAGATGTCCCTTGAATCACATCAGCCAGGAGCAACAGTGATCCCCATCATCTTATCCTCAGACAAGACACAGCTAACACTTTTCCATAGGAAAGTCACATATTCAGTCTACATGACCATTGGCAATATTCTGAAAGAAATCCATTGAAAACTGTCACATCATATACAGACACTGATTGGCTACATTCCAACAGCTAAACTGACCAGTCTCACCAACAAGGCAGCTTGATGGTGCACCCTTGCCAACCTATTTCATTCCTGCATGTAAACCATATTGGCCTCAATCACAAGCTATGGTGAAACAGGAAGTCAAAGTGTGATACACACCCCTCACCAATGGACTATCCCAATGTCCTCTGGCACAACTTCACATGCATTGAGGTAGAGGTTTCATTCTTCTAGGATACTGTTGCCTGTGTTAGTGACTTGTTGACATCTCTGTTCACAGGTGTGGCCAACATATCCCTTCTATCTGATGAGCATGTCAAAATTCTCACAACAAAATGGTGGACCAGAGCAGAGTTCAGACAAAATGGTGAAAAACTTATACATGTCTTTGTGCTAGTGTCCTCACTGATTCATGGCTTAGGGGTGCTATGCACAATGGTCCTTTCAACAAGGTGGAATCAGACCATGTGAATGATGTTATTCACAAATACCAAGAGGTAAACTGGTGATTGACCCCCTTACAATTTTTTACCACTTCTCATAACTTGCCAGAATCAACCAAGAAGAGGTGGTGGACATCATCTTTGACTCAACCAGGCAGGATGGCTTTTGGGAGAATATCAGTCTGTTCTTTTGTGATTGATTGTTTCTATGCAGTGCTTCAATGACACTGTTACCCAGCACATGCATTATCTGGTAGGTACATGCGCTCAGTATACAATCACATCCAAGGACTGTATCATCTAGACTGAGGCCATGGGAGCTGAAAGAAGGCCAATGACTTGGTGTCTGTAATCTATCTGTGCATAGTTGTTCCTCCCTGCACAACACAGCTATTATAGGTTCATTAGGCAAGGCCCGAGATGGGCTGAAATTAGTGATGGCTTGCTTCATTCTGCCAATGCCTGCTGCAACAGATATCAGAGAGACCTGGTACACAGAGGCACACAGCACGAAAGCATGCACAATGTTATCTATTTCACTAACCAAGTATTCACTGCTCATTATACAGATAAATGCATTCCAGATGAAGAGGCTCACCTCATTAAATCATGCAAGATCTTGGCAAAATACCCAAGCCCTGAAAAGAGGTGTCAAAATGGATGGATAATGCTCGAACACTAGATCAGTGCAGGAACAAGTGGTAAGTTGACAAATTAGATAATGTAGGTTTCCATTTACCCTTTTCCAGGTGTGATTGTGATTCTCTGGCCCTGATAGCAAAGGGTGTTAGAAGGGTCTGCTGGTGTCCAGCCAATTCAAAAGAGCTCATCCTAGAGGTTTGTGTCCATTGAACTCCCTCTGGCTTGACCTAATCACACACTTTCAGAGTTGCAAAGTTGGGCCTAGACATACAAGATGGCATTCAATGGAGTAAGCTGATTGACAAGCATTGGAACAAATGGACTGCTGACAGGCTTCAACAGAGGAGGTGGGCTGCCCTCAAGATGAAGGTTGACATGAGCACATTGCACTGAGGTGAGTACACAACATTCTATGCATGAGATGGATCTCACTCAGGATATTGTCAGATGAATTCTTATATCCAACTCAAAAAATGTTATAATTTTTAGATCCTAAGTAACACCCTCAGCACGTGGGAATGGGCAAACTGAGGGGAACAGCAGAAGCCAAGTACATGAGCCTCTCTGAGGCCTCTAACCAAGCTCAGTGGTATGCTACCTTCCTAAGGGAATTAGGGTATGAGGTATCCTCCTCTATACCCCTGCACTGTGTCAACAAGGGTGCTGTAGACTTAGCATTAAACCCTGTCACTGGAAGGCGGTCCAAACACATCCTGATCAAGCACCATGTCATTAGGGAGTATGTAGAAAACAAGGTCATAGACCTGATACATACTCCAACAAAGGAAATGGTTGCAGATGGACTCACTAAGTCCTGTCCAGAAATACCTTTGAAAACATGGTAGCTGATCTAGGAATGGTGTGAGAAGGGTTACAGGGATGTTGAACTGTTGTGTATTACAACAAGAGACCTGTGTTACACAGCTAAGAAAAACCCTTCTTAGGGATCTGGAGAAGTTGGACCTGTTTCACACAAGAGTGTACAAACCCAGCTCTGCAAAAGGGTTGTCCTTCCCAGGACTTCCTGAAGGGCTTCAGAACCATTTCAGATTGAGTGTTATCTGCACCAAGATTTCAACCTCAATCCCAAACTTCTGTATGACTCTTGGGCTCCAAATTTATCACCTCTGTAAAAATATGGACTGCCTCTATCATGGAGGGATGTTGAGACGTGACTGCATAAGTCACATGTCTTGTAGGATATGATTGAGTCATCCCATATACTATATACGGTATCTGTCCCTTATGGACTAAGTTAGACTATCCGGACTTATACAGACCACTTTTGTTTATCTTTATTGTCAGAGTCATATATGGCTCTTATTGTTCTCTATTGTGAAGATACTGGTATTGTCTGCTTTAGGCAGCTATTATTCTCTGCCCTCCAATGGCATTTCTCCCTCTGGCACACAGAGACTGGAAAACACTATACCCTCCATATGTCCCTTATGAACTGTACCACTCACATATTAACATTCCACATTACAGAGATCAACTTATCTGGACATTTATTATGGATGGAAACTTTTCTGCAGAGCACATGTGTCATAGGTCTGGGGAGAAGGATGTTGCACTATCAGCAGGAATGGCATTCATGGCCAATCCCAATTCCTACAGGGCTCATCTCCAGAGCAGAAAGGAAGTTGCCCAAGTATGTGGGGTCTTACATAGTCGGACTCTAGCTAATGGCCTTATAGCCCAGCACATGTAACACCTACAGAGCCATTGAACAGGCAAACTCCAGTAGAGCTCACCTCAATGTCACAGGGATTGGTGCAACTGCCTGCTGCCATGGTTTTTTTGTTTCAACCTCTGTGGTAGATTTCCAGAAAGGAGAGCAGTATGTACACTCGCATGGAATCCGCATATCTGAGTGTGATGTATTGTCAACTCTAGGCAAATCAATATGGACTACAGCATATGCAAAGCTCTCTCATATAACATGGAAGACATTCCTGTGGCACTCGTCATGTATGACATCATGTGTCAATATAGAGTCCACTTTCAGGAGCGGGTAGAAAACAGTCCCGAGCTCTCACTCCCCAGCTTGCTACAGCTCCGGATGGGGATTGGCCTGTTCTATATCCATGGCCATCAGGATTCCTGCTTGCCCAGGTATTCTCCCAGTTACATTCAAGAAGCCAAGCAAGTCGATGGGGAAATAATTGAGACACTGTGGGCACCCCTGAACAATATCTCTCGTAGCCTCTGAGGGATGTCGTTGGACCACAGGCAAGAGGTATTGGATGCGCACAATCACTCCAACTGGAAGAAGTTGGTTCGGATTGGTATGCATTCTCCATCCCCTCAATTCATAGGCTGCTCATTATTACCTGTATGAAAGTGCCATCCCGACTTAAGCAGTGGAAGTGACTGAAGTCCGGCCTGGATGCGAGTTCAAAGGCATATGAGGCTCTCAATCAGCACTTCAAACACAAGTCTGAACAATGGCTTAAGGATGACGAGTGTGCTCAGCAAGTCAGGCAGACATCCCCATCTTCCATGGATATTTACAATACTGTGAAGGAGAAGGGTGTGTGGAATATACTCATCATCATTCACCCATGGCTGACAACTGTTGCAAGCTCTGTCTCGTGCTACCATTTAGCAACAGCTTATTGAAGAGGAGAGTGGAGACCATTCCAGCTTACTTTCATTCCAAGGCAGAGTGTTGGAAGACCTGGATGGATATGGAAGCACAGGCACTGCGTCCTGGGCATGAGGCATACACATCTCGTCAAGCACATGCATGGGAGGAGCTATCCAAAAGTTCCATCAAGGTGCTCATACCAATCACATCTACTCTATTAGAACATTTATAAATCATGCAAGGATATATCCTAGGTCCTATTGATTTCCATAACTTGTAGATCAATGATATCACTCCGCCTCTATATTTCTTGAATGAAAGTTGTAAATTGTCATTGTATGGGAGGCTCAGTCATCAGATGGATGTTTATTCTTCTGTTGGAAACAGACAGCTATCCATCTGCATGAGACAGAAGCTTAAGGTTTCGTCTGAGACAGTTCAGGTTTAACGGAATCCACAGCATTAGATTTCATGTCTGTTTTCACAGATGCAGTAGCGTCTGTCTTGACAGATTCTATAGCATCCATCTAATGGGTGCTGTTGTGTCTGTCTTGACAGATTCTATAGCATCCATCTAACGGGTGCTGTCATGTCCGTCTTGACAGATTCTATAGCGTCCGTCAAGGGGGATGCTGTCATGTCCGTCAAGGGGGATGCTGTCATGTCCATCAAGGGGGATGCTGTCGTGTCCGTCAAGGGGGATGCTGTCGCATCTGTCAAGGGGGATGCTGTTGCGTCTGTCAGACATATTCTATAGTGTCCATCAAGGCGGATATTGTTGCGTTCATCAAGACGGATGCTTTTGCACCCGTCAAGGCGGATGCTATCGCGTCCATCTTAACGGATGCTGCAGTGTCCGTTAAACCGGATGCTGTATTATCCATTAACACAGATGCCATAGCGTCTGTTAATTGGAATGTGTTTCGGGTTTTCTTACTCCCCAGCATGTTTGTCCATGACATGAACTTGATGTTCCATACTTTTTGGCACCTATTGTAACTTTGCAATGACAATCCCTGGATGCCCCATGCTTATTCAAGTCTCCAGATACATTTGGACATTCTATGTATATTCTATTGACAATTCCTACTTCAGGAAATCCCTCTGGACAAAAAAAACTCTGAACTGACATTGGCTGGCCCATGAATTCCGGAAAACCCTGGGGCATTGGCCAATGTCAGTTGGCCCATGAGTCATGAGGGGTTCTGCCCATCAGGTGGCCCATCAATGATGAAATTCATGGCAGAACATTGGCTGGCAAACTGTGGCAGGGTAGGTGTGATCTCCATTGAGCCATTGCTGTGGATGTCTGGTTGGTCAAACAGGAGTTCACCACCATGGTGCTTGTGCTGTCTTTCATGGCCAGTAGCAAGAGTGTGTAGTTTGGTTTGCTCTGCATTGGTCAGATTGTCATTAGTGAGGTCTGACAGAGTTGCATTCGACGCACTCTGTGCCTCTTGTTTTTGGTCTGAGAACACGCTATTGTCCGATGGTACAACATTACTGGGTAAGGGTCGCTCCAAGCCAAGGGCCACAATGCATGCGAACAGATATGGGGCTGTCAGCAGGTTGCGAGCTATCCTACGATTGTTTTCGAGATGTAATGATGGATGTGGGACTGTGTTTCCTCTTGTAGGTCCGACTTTGACTTGGGAATTGGGAAATTCCATGTTGTTGTCTATGGTGGTATTGTGGATCGCCATTGGCTCTCATACGAGTGTCACCTCCAAGTCTGCACATACCACAGAACACAGATCCTGCATGTATGTGATACCTGCATCTGGGGTGTACTTCACGTTGCAGTCCATGTCCTTTAGGACGTGTTGCACAGGGTCTGTGGACCATTTGACTAGTGTATTCGTGGTGTGTGATTGACTACATTGGGAGCAGTTGTCCCAAGTTGCCTACCTCAATGAGGGTTTCCAGTTGCACCTCCCAGTCTTCACTCATTATCACGTGTGGTATCGTGGTGAGGTTGCTTATCAATGTCAGTCCTTCTGGGTCGTAGGGTTTCTCCCAGGTCATCGGATATTGGCTGTAGGATGCTGCGAGTTCATGAGCACATTCTAGACCATGTAGTCCTAGTTCAGTTGATAAGTGACCTGTGTGCACTTAGTGGCTCAATGGACATACAGACATGGACTACTGTAGATTAGATAAGATATATTGAAATTATGTAGATTAGATCAGATATATGATTATGGCAATCTCGGACTTTCTTATCTATGATGTCACTGTACTAGTGTTGGGGAAGTTTGGTCTCAGACTGACCCAAACCTGGTTTGAACCGAACCCAAACCATTTTAAATGGTTTGGGTTTGGAGAATCCTGGCTCAAACCGAATGGTTTGGTTTCTGGTTTGGGGGTCCCAAACCCGGTTCAAACTGAACCAAACTGATTAAAAAAAAATATTAAAAAATATGTTATAAGTGCTCAATAAATGGTTTGGTTTGGTTCAAACTGAGTTTGAGCCAAACCAAACTCAGTTTAAACCAAATTTGAATCAAAATCAATGGTTTTTGGTCTCAAACAATTTGAAACAAAGTCTTAACTGATGAATTTGAACAAAATCAACTGTTTTTTGCCTCAAACCAAGGTCTTAAGTGGTTCCTTAAGTGGTTTGAACCGAGTTTGAACCGAACTGAACTGATTAAGGACCAATTTAAAACACTTATTTTTAATCAGTTTGAAATGGTTTGGTTTGGTTTGGTTTGGTTTGGGTTCAGCTTGGGCAAATTCTAATCAGTTTGGTTTCTGGTTTGGCCAAAATGGCCCCAAACCAAACCAAACCAAACTTCCCCAACACTACACTGTACAATAACATCATATGGACTCCTCTGGACTTGTTATTGTAAATACACTTTAGGACTCTTTATTGTCTTATCTTTGTTATGATGTCACTATGATATTGTATCATCCTTGTTCTGGGTTCTCTGTTGTACTTATTGTTCTAAGTACACTCCTTTGTTCTGACCCACCTATTGTTCTGGGTCTTATTGTATTCTGGTATTGTACAACACCTTTTGTCGTTCCTATTGTAACACTGTCCCCTAAGCAGAGTTACACCAAGGTCGTTCATCTGAGGTGGTTGTTCTCAAATCATTCCAAGATTGTGCAACACTGAGTCTGCACAATTTGTGCATGGTGTCCCACCATGGTTGTGCAATGGGAGTGATGTGGGAAGTGTGTCTCCTTTTGTGGGTACCACCGTGATGAACAGCATAGTGGTAGGGACGTGATACTCACAGTGAACAAGTAGTACTGTGGTGAGATATCAAGAGCACAGGGTAGCAGAGATCTTGCAAGTAAAGCTTAGGGGATGTCTGATACAGCAGAGTGAGAACTTGAATGGTATTACACCAGAGACAACATACCTGATACAGCAGAGTGAGAACTGCAGTATCAGGGTGTACATGGTACACTATTTATACAGTCTAGAGACAATGACGCACTTGTACAATAAGGGCGTTATATTTCTGCAGTAGGGTTCTAATAAGGGTGATGGTCCCCTTTTTGATGTACTCCCTGATGACATGATGCCTAATGGCAATGTGCTTCGATCGCCTCCCAGTGACAGGGTTCAAGGCCAAGTTAATGGCACCCTTAGGGTGTGACAGGGGTAACCCCTGGGTTTTTTTTGCCGTACCTGTACCCGTGAACACCATACCCGTATGGGTAGGGGTATGAAAACATACATGGGTTGCCACGGGTTTCCAGGGGTATGGAAAAACCCCTAAGGGTATATGGGTTTTTGTATAAAATCAATATAAAATCAGTATATTTGGGTGAAAGTTAGTTTGAAAAATGTTCATAATCATTACATTGACTATTTATTCCTTATCTGAAGCCATTATGGCCTTGGATAACATCAAAATCCGAGTATAATTGATAAAAATCATGTAAAAATCCAGAAAATTCCGGAAAAATCACCAAAAAATACCCAAAATGCTTATGTAAGAATACCCGTATACCCATGGCCAGGGGTACGGGTTTTTCAGGGGTACAAAAATCCATACCCCTACCCTTACCCCTCGTACCCCTACACCTGTACATACAGGGGTATACCCTTACCCCTGTCACACCCTAGGCACCCTTGTTGTCACCATGTAGTGGGATGGGGTCATCAACCTCATACCTGAGTTCTGCAAGGAAGCTCTGATACTAAGCAGCTTGATTGGCCACGTTGGTCATAGCCATGTATTCTGCCTCTGTAGTGTTTTGGGCTACAGTCTTTTGCTTTCGCAAAGACCAGCTTATTGCACCATTAGCTAATAAGAACACATAGCTGGAAGTGGAGTGTAGTGCTTTGAGGTCCAGTCCTATAGACTGAAAAAAGACTGAAAACCAGACTGGACTTTAACTGATGAGGACTGGACTTCAGTCACAGTTTTTCAATTTTCAGAAGTCATCAGTCTGCAGTCTGTCTCCTTCTCAATCTGTCTTAGGACTGGAAAAGACTGGTCTAAACCAGTTAAAGACTGAACTTCAGTTCATTTTGGCCCTTGTTTTGGCCTGCAACCACCAAATGGATATTTGATGCCCATTTTTGGCCATGTTGACACTTGGTAATATATGCCATGGTGGGTTTCACCAGGACGCAGGTCACTGAACCAGATGAGTTGACATATCAACACATGCGACACTCAACACTTGTTGACCACATTGCTTTTGCCCAGGGACCCTCAAAGAAGCTAAGTGGTTTTAATTTTCCTTATCCTTTTAACTAACAACTGACTTCACTGTCATTTCTAGGTTTCAAATAACTACTTTAGGGTGCGGCACCATGGCACTTCAACACCCACGTGGCACTGTGGCCCTTCAACACCTGTGACATGGCATAATGACACAGCGCTGTGGCCCTTTGACACCCACACGGTGTTGTGGCCCATTGACACCGACGACACCAATGCAGCATAACAGCACGGTGCTATGGCCCATCAACACCCTGCCCATGACACTACGGACTTAGCTTACACAGTAGTACATTCTGTAACATTACTGTAGCTATACCAAACATAAGTAATAAAGAAGGATTTGATTTTTGAGTGCACAGGTAGGGTTACCCGGGCGAATGACTGGTCAAAAACTGGAGTAAAAGTTGTAAAACTGGTCATAACCTGTTAGTGACTGGTGACTGGTCTCAGACTGATGCTAACCAGTCCTGGACCAGCACTAACCAGTCTGGAGTGGTCCAGTCTAAGAAATTGAGTTTACCATCAACATTTAGACCAGTTAAGGTCTCAGTCTTTTGAAAATGTGTTAAAAAGACTGGACCAGACTGGACTAGTGTTGGGGAAGTTTGGTTTGGTTTGGTTTGGGGCCATTTTGGCCAAACCAGAAACCAAACTGATTAGAATTTGCCCAAACTGAACCCAAACCAAACCAAACCGTTCCAAACCATTTCAAACTGATTAAAAATAAGTGTTTTAAATTGGTCCTTAATCAGTTTGGTTCGGTTCAGACTCGGTCCAAACCACTTAAGGAACCACTTAAGACCTTGGTTTGAGGCAAAAACAGTTGATTTTGTTCAAATTCATCAGTTAAGACTTTGTTTCAAATTGTTTGAGACCAAAAACCATTGATTTTGGTTCAAATTTGGTTTAAACTGAGTTTGGTTTGGTTCAAACTCAGTTTGAACCAAACCAAACCATTTATTGAGCACTTATAACATATTTTTTAATATTTTTTCTTAATCAGTTTGGTTCAGTTTGAACTGGGTTTGGGACCCCCAAACCAGAAACCAAACCATTTGGTTTGAGCCAGGATTCTCCAAACCCAAACCATTTAAAATGGTTTGGGTCGGTCTGAGACCAAACTTCCCCAACACTAGACTGGACCTCAAAGCACTAGGTGGAGAACTTGAGGTAAAAGATGATGGTGGGGGCTATGGGCTGATGTGTGGCAAGGCAGTGGCAGCAGTGACATGGCTCTGCAACAGTAAGAACAATGTAAAACAAAAAAAGAAAAAAGAAACTTATCTGGGTGCACAAGGCTGAAGCCCAGCCTGTCATTACCCACATGTTGGTGACCACTGTGGTTGCAGTGCCACTGAAAAGTAAGGGTTGGATTGTTCATCAGGATGGAGCAGATTGGTGAGAGGGAGACAAACCTGAACCAATCATCATGGAATGTTGTATGCATGTCATGTCACTGGTATAGTGGGGAAAGTACTGTACAGTAGTTGGTGTAATTTGTGATGCACATTTTTCAGGAACAACAGAAAGTTGAGCCACAACATGGCATGACTTCATGCATCTTGTCACCCACTGCAACCACAATGGTCACCAACATGCAAGTAACAACAAGCTGGGCTTCGGCCTTGTGCACCCAGATAAGTTTCTTCTTTTTTCTTTTTTCTTTTTTCTATTTTACATCATTTCTTACTGTCACAGAGCCACATCACTGCCACTGCTGCCTCACCACACATCAGCCCATAGCTCCTGCCGTCATCTTTTGCTTTTGACTCAAATTCTCCTCCACCATCACCCCGCCGTGCGAAAGCCACCCCCTGACACCATGCCATCACAACACACAAGACCCCAGCTGACAACAATGAGCTTGGCTTTGGCCTAGTGCTCTATCGAGATTAGTGATTCCAGGTCCGGTTGGGTTCCAGTTGTAAGCCCTTTTTGGCACAACCGGAACCACAACTGGTTGGGCTTTTTCTGGCCATTGCACAACTGCCAACTGGACCACAACCAACCAGTTATCGTTGGTTGTGCAACTGGTTGTCGTTGGTTGGAACCGGTTCCAACCAATGGCTACAGTCAATTTCTGTAAAATGTCAAATGGTGCTACAGAATCAGACACAAGTCTATTATTTATTACAGAAAAACTATATTTGTACACTAGCTACAGCTACAGTATGACAATCCTTGCCGCTGCCATGCTCTGAGTCACTGTCCGAGTCATCGCCATTGTTGTGCCGCATTGTCATGTCGGTGGTGTTGTGTTGTTGATGCTGTTGCTGTTGTTGTCATTCTTGCTGTGGTTGACATCACCCTGTCGTAGTCCATCCAGGTCATTGTCGTCATGTTAGGTTGAGTTGTTGTGTTGTGCGTTGTTGTTGTGTCATGTGTTGTTGTTGTGTTGTGCATTTTTGTTGTGTTGTGTGCTGTTGTTGTGTCACACGTTGTTGTTGTGTTGTGCATTGTCAACCGTCATGGTTGAAGCAATGTTGCTGCCTTGTGTCATTGTCGTCATTGTTTGAGGCCTGGGCAACACAACTGGATTGGGGGCAGTTGGTGGTGTGTACAGCTTGAGGTGCTTTGCTGCGTTGTCATTGCTGTGATTTAGTAAGCAAGGAATTCAGATTCAGACAGCAAACATAACTGGCAAATTGCAGTGATCACTCAGGCTGCGCATAAATTGGGAAATGCACACTTTAGTTAGGGACCTGTGATGTGTGTGACTCAGCCTCATCTCAGTGTACATCCAGACGACTACGACAGCGCAACAGCAACCCCACCAACACCATGCCAACCACAACAAGGACAAAACAAAGCATAGCCTTAAGTTGACCTAAGGTAGGGGCCATTAGGAACCCACACCCAATCATGTAAGCCCTAAACCCTAGGGTTTGATCATATAATGCTTGTGTAAATGGCCACGTGGGAGGGTTTAGTTGGGGTTTATAGGGTTTACCTAGCCTAGGGTTTGTGTGTTTGGGGTTTATTTTAGGGTTTATTGAGCTCAGTGTTGTCATGATCCTGGGCAAGTTTCTAGGCTAGCAACGCTGACAGACAACTCAAGAGTGATAATTCAAGCATTATTGATGTATGCACATGACTTCTCTGTAAGTTACTATGGATTTTGAGCTTTCTAATAAACTCTGTCCTTTGCTTCGAGAATGCTTTGGGGCAGTAACACGTGATGCCCATGATACTTTTTATTCACCCACACCACTTGTGCACCTGACAACCCATCCCTGTAAGCGGTAATGAAACGCGCAGCTCGATTCACAAACCTGTGAGGGAATGAGTGACAAAACAAACAAAATAAAAAAAACTGACTGTCAGATCTGAAGAAGGGGGACGCTGTCAAGGCACTCCTTCACAGTATTCTTCATTCCAAGAGCGGTCTTTTCTCGGGAGGCCTCGAGATTTGGCTGCACCCCAGTATTGCTCAATAAAATTGAGCTCACAATGATATTTCGGGTAAAAGTCGCAAATGTGGCTATGCAATGTGATGTATTCCTCGAGCTGTGATTTCTCAGCAACGAAATCAGGCTGGAGGAAAAGGATGCGCTGGCAGCAGCAGTCCACGCGGCCAGGGGGGCACTTGAACTGCCAACACTGAGTGATCAACCCTGCTTCTGGCCACAGCCCATGTTCATGAAGGATTTGCTGCATGCCCTTGAACCAGCTGGGCATGGAGGGGTGGTTGTCTGGGAAATAAAAACTCTGCAATTCTCCAGTTGGTAGTTTAGCGTTACACATGCGTACTCTGGAGTTGAGATGATGTATCCATCCGTTCTTCGGACCTGGGGGGAATGAGGATAAAGTGTTGAGGAATAACCAACGACACACCTTTGACCATCCATCGAGCTGAGATTGCGTCATCTGCACACTTCTGGTGGCTGGGCGCATTGTTGAAGAGGAATAGCCCCTGCACGGATCCACCTGTGAGCCCCTCAAAAATGTCGATTGCACAGTCTACCTGGACAAGCAGGTTGTTTGCTGTGAACCAACCATCCCTGTTCTTCCCAGGCCGGAAGAAGGCCCTGGCATTGCTGTGCAGGTGTGAGTGGAATTGGCAGGGAAAGGGCCAGTAACGATGCACCCTTCGTTGTCGTGCAGTGGGCCCCAATCTGAAGTCAAGAAGTCCGAAACCATCAGAGTGAGGCCCTCTCCCTTTGGTTTCGGAACATTCTTGCCAGGACAGCCCCAATATGTTTGGTGTTGGTCATTTTGATAAAAGACGGATTCATTGTGAGTGATAAGAACGAGATGAAAGTGGCCATTCACCTTGGGTACAGGGAAGCCTGCAGGGCAAGGGAGCTCATTCCCCATGTCATCCCGGGTGTGAAAGCGACACTCATATTGCTTAAATCAATCCACAAAACCCTTCCTGTACTCCACGACATCCTCACATTCATGGCCATCAACATACATGCTGTTCTGGTGTCTGCTGAACTGCCACCCCAACATGCTTAACCAACGACGCACAGTGTGTTTCAATATTGATGGTCTGTTGATGCCAGCCCATGCAAATTGAGCTTGCACCTCTGGGCTTGAGACAATGTCCATAACGCTGGTCGCTGTGAGGGACCCACGTTTTGCCCTCTCACCAAGGGTGAGTCTGATCTCATGAGCGACACCTTCGTCCTTCAACACCGACGGCCAGGTTTTGCCATGCTGGTGACTTGGAAGATCTCAGGTGTGAGCAAAGTTGACCACCCATTGTCGGATTGTCTGCGCATGAAACGTACCGTGGCCTTCGGACTTTGCAAAGACTTTTGAGGCTTGCTTCCAGGTGAAGCCCAGAGATCTGTCCAAATACAGGTTCAAATAATACTCTTCCTGGCCTCGTCTTCGGCTTTGGCATCGGTTTCCTCCTCCTCCTCCTCCTCCTCGAGCTGTATCATCATTGTGGCGCCCTTGGCACTGCGCAGGCTTCCCACCACCTCGTCTTCATCATTGGCTGACTCAGCTTCACCCCCCACCTCAAGCACATTTACCGACACTGCACCACCATCTGCATTGTATGCGCCTTCAGCCACTTCAGCCTCCTGCATGTCCAAGTCCTCGTCAGCCATGCCCTTGGCTTCCAAGTCCTCCAAGTCACGCATCTCGGTCTGGATAGCTTCAGTGCCACTGGGTTTTTCTTGCCTTGCACTCTCGGCCTTCCACCTGAAGAACTCCAGCAACAAGAAGAAACCTTGTGCTTCAAGGTCTCTCCTGGCTTTCTTTTGCCTTCTGATTGTTCTTTCAGATCTTTGATTGTGAAGGGACGTGTGCATGCATTTTCTGGACCCTTCAGGTGCAGGGGCTTGCCTTGGTGCATTCCAGGGTGCTGGGCTAAAGAAATTGGCTGCAGACAATTCCACAATTTCTGGATAACTCTCAGGTTTGTCTGTCCACTTCAATTTCCATTGCTTCCGAATTCTCACTTGGGAGACACATTCTGTTCACTGCAGGGTCGGTCAATCATGTGATTGAATGTCACTGAGGCCAAGTCGCACCTGGCTTGGATTCCTCAATCTTCTGGGCCCTTCTGACTTGGGCCCTTTCAATATTCCAGAGGTGTGATTGATGTTTTTTTTGGCATATTATATGTTGATTTTTTGGGACAGCGGAGGCTTTAGCGAGCCCAGTGGAAGGTGACCCCTGTCTTTGTCAGCATGACTAATACTGACATGTGACTTTTTTCTGGCCATGCTTTTGACCCAACTTCAGCCAGTCAGCTTGGATTGACTGTAAATGTTGAGATATTGTGTTTTAATAAACAAAATTTGTTTACGCTTCTTTTCATTCAATCAAATCAGAAAATTTAAAAAAAAAAAAAGATAGAGGTCAAAGAAGATATAGTTCTCTTTATTCCTTATCTTTTACATTGTGGCCATTGTGACAAGTGAGGGAGGAGAAAGAGAAACCACGAAAATGACAAAATGCTTATATAAGGGGGTGCACATTCCTAATGGCCCCTACCTTACCAACCACAGGCACTGTCCCACCAACACAAGTCCAATTTGGTCTGCCCCAACCGTGACTCCTTGTGTGACTCTGACAGCATCCACGATGACACCAGCGGCTGGAACGGCGACCACTGCTCAACCATGATGCATCACCACTCCAACCCTCCAATCATGTCATTTCACTGCCATGTTGCTGAGTCACTGCAACACTGCAAGCCCCACCACATCACAAGCCAGCCCCCTGACCCATGCCACCCCAACCGTGTCACACCACCACCATGCTGGAGTGGCCGTTTTTCCGCATCCAGTCACGTCCCCAAAAAGGAAGGTGCCAAGAAAGTCACGTTTTTCCTGTCCTTACAAAACGGGCGTCCCCGAACAGCATTCGAGCTCAGTGAACTCTACTCTTAGTAAGCGCGAATAAAACACTTTTATTTTTAAAAATGCTACTTCCTTAATCGTACACTTTATCTTTAGTCATCAGACATAATCTCATATGTTTTTTTAAGATGTTCACACCACTTAACAAGATAATAAATATATTTTTATTATCTAATTAGGCTACGTCTATTTTTTGTCTAAGTCGTACTATGCCGCGCGAACGGGGTGCGGGCGCGGTGAACGCGAGCGCACGGAGACGCGCCGGTCCTGCTGCTCGACACGGCTTGCCCTCGTGCGCCCATTCCCGCGCGAACGGGGCGCCACGGGATGGGGCGGCTTGCCCTCGCATGCCCCCTTTCCGCGCGAACGGGGTGGCGCGGACAAGAGGGAAGCGGGGGGCGGGGGCCGCGTGCCCTCGCGTGCCTCCATCCCGCGCGAACGACGGAAAGGGGAGGTGTCGGGGCGACGGGGAGAGGGGGCGGCATGCCCTCGCGCACCCCCCTTCCGCGCGAATGAGGAAGGGTGGTGGGCTGGGAGTGGCGTGCCCTCGCGTGCCTTCATCCCGCACGTACGGGGCGGGAAGGGGAGGTGTCGGGGGCGACGGGGGGAGGGGGCGGCATGCCCTTGCGCACCCTTCCGCGCGAATGGGAAGGATGGGGCCGGGGGTGGCGTTCCCTCACGTGCCCCCTTCCCGCGTACCGGGGGGGCGCGGCCAATGGGGAAGGGTGGCGTCGAGGTGGCGGCATGCCCCCTTCCTGCGCGTATGGGGCGGTGCGGCCAAAGGGGTGCCGGGGGGCGTCGTGTCCTGATGCGCCCCTTCATGGGAAGGGAAGGGCCGGGGAGAGAGGGAGGGCGGCGGCGGCGTGCCCTCGTACGCACCCCTTCTGTGGGAATGGGCGGCGCGGCCAAGGGGGAAGGGGTGGGACCGAAGGCGAAGGGGCGGCGTGCCCTCGTGCGCATCCCTTCCACGCGAATGGAGAAGGGAGGCGCCGAGGGGAGAGACGGCGGCGTACCCTTGTGCCCACTCCTTCCGTGCGAATGGGAAGGGAGGTGCGGGGAGAGAGGGAGAGGTGGGCGGCGCGGACAGGGGGCAGGGAGAACCGGGGGTGACCGCGAGAAGGGGCAGCGGCGTGCCCACGCGCGTCCCTTCCACACGGCACGGACATGGGGGAAAGGGAGGGGAGGACGGCGTGCCCTCGTGCGCCGCCTTTCCGCCCGAACGGGGTGGCGCGGACAGAGGGTGAGGGAGGGGGGGCGGCATGCCCCCCTTTCTACACGCGAAGGGGCGGCGGTCAGTGCGGGGGAGGGGAAGAGGAGGGCGGGGACTTACCCTAGTGCGCCCCCTTTCTGCGCTCGAACGGGGCGGCGGTCAATGCGGGGGAAAGGGAAGACGAGGGAGGGGGCGACTTACCCCGCGCGCGATGAAGGGGAAGGGGTGGGGCGTTGGCCTGTCCTCTTGCGTCTTCTCTTCGACGCGAATGGGGCGGGCGACGGGGACGGAAGGAGGGAGGGAAGGGGAGAGGAGAGGAGAGGAGGGTGGAGAGTGGAGGGGGGGGGATGAGACGTCCTACCGTCTGCCGATTCTGTACGAATCGGGTGGCACGCACAATAATGCGGGATGGGGGGGAAAGTTGGGGTGGCGCGCCAGAGTGTGCACACGGGACCCTGTGGCGGAAATAAAACGTGCCTGCCACGTACGCTGAAGCGCTGACGTGGCAGGCACGTGTTGCTTCCGCCACAGGGTCTCTTCCCCCTCCATTCCCCCCTCCATTCCCCCTACCCCATTCGCGTCGAAAAGGGAACACAGGAGGGCAGGCCGACACCCCTGCATCGCGCGCAGAGAGGGGCGCACGAGGGTAAGTCGCCCACCCACTCTTTCCCCCGCATTGACCGCCGCCGCCCCCTTCGCACGCAGATAAGGGGCACACAATGCCCGCCGCCCCTCGGCCTCCCGGGCCCTCCCTTCTCCCCCGTCCGCGCCGCCACGTTTACGCGGAAGGGTGGCGTACGAGGGCATGCCGCCGCCGCCCTCCTTTCCCCTGTCCGCAGCACCCTATTCGTGCGGACAGCGGGCGCACGAGGGCATGTTGCCCCCGGCCCCTTCCTGTATGCGCGGAAAGGGGGCACGCGACCCCCTCCCTTCCCCATTTGCGCGGAAGGGGGGGCACTCTTCCCCACCACTCCCCGCCCCTTCCCTCTTGTCCGCACCGCCCCGTACGCGCGGAAGGGGCACGCGAGGCCGGCCACCCCCTCCCTTCCCCATTCGCGCGGAAGGGGGTGCACGAGGGTACACCGCCCCGCCTCTCCGCGTCGCTCCCGCTCCCGCCCTCTTCCCCTTCCCTCTTCGCGCCACCCCGTTCGCGCGGAAGGGGTGCACGCGGGCACGCCACCCCCGGTACCCTTTCCCCCTTGGCCGCGCCGTCCCGTACGCGCAGGAAGGGGGCACGCGAGGGCACGCGATCCCCGGCCCCACTCTTCCCCATTCGCGCGGAAGGGGGGTACGCGAGGGCATGTCGCCCCCTCTCCCCGTCGCCCCCGACACCTCGCCTCCTCCCTTGGGCCGCGCCACCCCATACGCGCGGGATAGAGGCACGCGAGGGCACGCTACCCGGCCCCACCCTTCCCCATTCACGCGGAAGGGGGCGCACGAGGGCACGCCGCCCCCTATCCCCATCGCTCCCGGCCCCTCCCCCTTGGCCACGCCGCTCGTACGCGCGGAAATGGGGCACCCGAGCGCACACGCCACTCGTGCGGAAGGGGGTGCACGAGGGCACGACGCCCCCGGCCGCCCCGTACGCGCGGGTACGCCACACCCGGGCCCACCCTTCCTCATTCGCGCGGAAGGGGGCGCATCGAGTGCATGCCGCCCCGTACGCGCAGAGGGCACGCCGCCCCCGCTTCCCTCTTGTCCGCGCCACCCCGTTCGCGCGGAAAGGGGGCATGCGAGGGCAAGCCGCCCCATCCCGTGGCGCCCCGTTCGCGCGGGAATGGGCGCACGAGGGCAAGCCGTGTCGAGCAGCAGGACCGGCGCGTCTCCGTGCGCTCGCGTTCACCGCGCCCGCACCCCGTTCGCGCGGCATAGTACGACTTAGACAAAAAATAGACGTAGCCTAATTAGATAATAAAAATATATTTATTATCTTGTTAAGTGGTGTGAACATCTTAAAAAAACATATGAGATTATGTCTGATGACTAAAGATAAAGTGTACGATTAAGGAAGTAGCATTTTTAAAAATAAAAGTGTTTTATTCGCGCTTACTAAGAGTAGAGTTCACTGAGCTCGAATGCTGTTCGGGGACGCCCGTTTTGTAAGGACAGGAAAAACGTGACTTTCTTGGCACCTTCCTTTTTGGGGACGTGACTGGATGCGGAAAAACGGCCACTCCATGCTGGTGCAATGTCACCCCAACACTGCATGCAAAACCTCACAACCGCTAACCTGCCTTGACACCAACAAACCTCAGCCTTGTGACCCACTGTGCCACTTGACCACAACACCCCACAACTGTCAACCCACCCTGACACCACTGCAATACAAAGCCCTGCATGTCACATCATAACCCCCCACCACTGCCACTCCAACCCTGTCACCACTAGCACTTACAGCACCTTGGCTCACTGTAGTACTACAGTCAAAATTCTCATAGCGCATACTGTGATAATGCATATTTTGGTTAATGCATCGACTTGATGCACTGAATCATAGAATACATAGGGAAAACTGGGTGAAATTGCATGATGCATAATGCATGACCAACCAACTGTTGAAAATGCATTATTGAGCCTGCCAAGTGCATGCCTGAGTGTGCCTCAATGTCACCACATTTCCAGGTTTGCCCACACTTTGCTTCAAACTGAGTTTGACCAACCATGCCTACACCCCAGGCCCAGGAGTGCACTCAAAAAGCCGAAGCAAAACCCAAACCCAATGCCTCAAAACTGGGCCCTAAGGCACCTCAGAAGGCACCTGCCACATCAGCAGTCTCTGCCAAAAGCTGTCAACACAAAAATCTCACAGTCAATGTTATGTTCCTTCTGGACATATCAATTCGACTTGGATTATGAACCGGTTTGCTGAGTGTACGCGTTGTAAGTCTTCCATATCCCGTAGGTGATGGCTAGGGTGATACGCAAGGTGTGACCAATGTAGGCTAGACAGAGAATGAGAACGTGGAAGTCGGCGATGTGCACGACTTATAGCAGGGAGCTGACAAGTGATGAAGCAAAGAGGAAAGTGCCACAGACAGGGCAAACAGCATTTAGGAGGGATCAAGTGTATACAAGGGAAGGTATTCCTCAAGATATCAAAGCTAAGGAGTCTGTACATCACCTGGTCCCCCAGAAAATTGGAATGCTATTATAACTAGTTGTAATTTGGTTGTAATCACCAAAAATATGTTGTAATATATATAAATTAAATACAACTGGCACACCTATATTACAACTAGTTATAATAGCATTCCAATTTTCTGGGGGACCAGGTGATGTATGCAGAAGGCGCAGTACTTATACACAAGGGATGGGACTTTGAAGTCCAGCAACCCTAATATACAGCTGCAAACCCTAATACAACTAGCCAATGGCAGAGGGCCCTCGATTGGCATCAGTCAGCAGTCACATCAGTCACAAGTCACAAGCCAGTCCAGGCCCAAGTGCATCCGGACTCCTCTGCATCAACTCTAGGCAGGTCATGTGCCAGGTCACGTGACGGCGAGCTCCTACTCCTACTCCTCAGTCTACACCTTCCTCAGGTGAAAACACGCTTCTTGTCAACACGTGCTCTAGCACAAAAAGGTGCAGAAGTGGCCTTTGACAGTGGCTCTTTCAAAATATCTGTCAATAAAAGCTGTGTAGCTGTTGGCTACTTGGAGGACAACCTGTACTGGTTGGATGCTTCAAGCATTGGCCTAAATGCTCACGTCAAAAGTGCTGCCACCACTCTTGATATCTGGCATCAGTGCATGGGACACATCTCCTCTGCTGCTCTTAAGTCGTACAGTCCCTCTGCCACTACTGGCATGGACATTGACAGCTCTACCACGCATACTACTGTGTGTCGTGGGTGCGAGTTAGGTAAATCCACTCATCAACCTTTCTCTGCATCCTCCACCAAAAGGACAACCCGTATTTTTGAGATTGTACATAGTGACCTAGCCGGTCCAATGCAAACTCAGTCCCTACAAGGCTCCGCGTACACCACCACCTTCATAGACGACCACTCCAAGTGTTACGCCTCTGCGGGGGTGTTCTGGTCTGTAACTGATCCCACCTGAGGTGAAGGATTCAGAGTCGGTTCGGCACTGGGTGCAACGATACCTAGCAGTGTACTGGGGAAAGCTCACACAGGAGCCTGAGAGGATGGTACTGAGGGGACTGGGTGAGGCAAAGTATTTCGCAGTAAATTAACGAAGACTAAGCTAAGGGAGTACAGGGGGAATACAGGGGAGTATAAGTAGCACTACACTACAGCAGCCCAAGGCAACTGAGCCAGCAGGGCCAGGGGCTAGGGCAATCAGATCAGTTGCTAGGCTGGCTGTCAGACGAGATTAGATCGCGATAAGATCGAGGCAAGATAAGGACAGAAGGGATAAGGACTTGTACCAAAGAAGGGAAAAAGGGAGAAAGGGAAACGAAGGATGGAATTCATGACACCAAGCATGCAGTGGTGTACTTCATTAAGTTGAAAGATCAGTTTGTGAAAGCACTGCAGATGTATTTGGCCTGGGGTGAAACCCAGACGTCCCATAAACTGCACGCACTCCACTCTGACCGTGGAGGCAAGTACATGGTGAGCCAAGTACAGGACATTCTCAAGCAGAGAGGGATAGAGCATCACCTTACAATGCCAGGTTCACCACAGTTGAACGGGAAAGCTGAGCAGTTTAACTGCACCATTACCGATAAGGCAATGGCCATGCTGCACACAGCTGGCATGTCTAAAGGCTTCTGGGAGCATGCTATGAACACTGCGGTACACATCTATAACTGCTCTCCCACCTGTACACTTAAGTGGCACACACCTTATGAGCTCTGGTACTCTGGCAAAGTACCAGATGTCTCACATTTACGCGTCTTTGGATGCAAGGGGTACATGCATGTACCCGCTGATAAGCGTCGCAAATTGGATGCGAAGGCCATTGAGGTCATGCTTATTGGGTTTGAGCCCAAATCAAAGGGCTATAAGCTCTGGGATCGCCAAACCCACTCTGTCCGTTTGTTCAGGGATGTGACATTCAACGAGAGTAGCTTCCCGTCCCTTCAGGGTGTTGAGACACACCCAACACCTTCTCAAGTGGCCTCACCACCACTACCTCCACCAGTAATTGCCGTACCTAGCATGTTGGTGTTACCACCACAGTGAGCACCCTCCCCCACACACTCTGACAGCAGTGAGGAGGAGGATGTTGAGGATATTCTAGACCCCAAACCAGAGCACCCACACACGCCACCACCACCTGCCCTGCCCATGCTGCCCACCACTCCTAAGCGTGAGCATATCACTCCCACTTCACCACCACCACATCAAAGTGCAGTGTGCATCATGCACTATGTCCCTCCTCCCTCACCAGATATGCCTGGTGGCTTTGAGGACCGTGCACAGCGTAGTCAGCTGTTGTGCAAAATGGACAATGCACCTAGACGCTCTACCTGTGCACCTGTACCCAACCCTTGTTACTTCACTGGGGATAATGTGGCACTGCGCAGTAGACAGCTGGGATATGTGGAGCTGTTAGCTGCAGCTTATGTTGGCAGAGACCCTGCATCTTATGCAGAGGCCATGTGGTCTGCAGATGCAGATGAGTGGACAAAAGTGTGTCAGTACAAGATGGATGTGCTTGCCAAGAATGGCACATGGGAGTTAGTGGATCTCCTGCCTAATCACAAGGCAGTAAAATCCAAATGGGTCTTTAAGCTCAAGGCGGATGGCCGCTACAGAGCTCGCTTGGTGGCTAAGGGATTTATGCAGATCCCTGGCATAGATTTTGATGAAACCTTCTCCCGTCACACGATTTGAGTTGCTGAGATTACTTCTGGCATTGGCCGTGCTGGAGGACTGGCACATCCATCAGATGGATGTCAAGTCTGTGTTTCTCAATGGCGTGATTGATGAGGAGATATACATGGAGCAGCCACAAGGTTTCACCACTGATGGTGCAGAGACGAAGGTGTGTCACTTGATCAAAGCAATATATGGTCTCAAACAGGCCTCCTGTGCATGGAACTTGCAATTCCATGGAGTGCTCAT
The DNA here is from genome assembly GCA_021525015.1 of Lactarius pseudohatsudake. NCBI lineage: Eukaryota > Fungi > Basidiomycota > Agaricomycetes > Russulales > Russulaceae > Lactarius > Lactarius pseudohatsudake. Next base: position 71,581 of record JAKELH010000353.1, read on the forward strand.
CGCACTCAGCTTTAAGCAGACATTTGCCGATGCCAGTGTATATGTGTTGCCTCAATGAGAGGGGGATGGACCACTCTTCATTATCGTTTATGTTGACATCACAATATTGGGTGCTTCTATGGAGAGGATTAAGTGTCTTAAGTCAGATCTTTCTAAGCACTATGAGATGACAGATCTTGGGGAGATAGAGTCGTATCTTGGTATGCGTATTGTGCATGACCACTCCCAGAGACGCATTGAAATAGACCAGTCTGGCTATATCAAGGATGTCCTTGAACGCTTTGGCATGTCTGATGCCACTCCACACTCCACACCCTTGCCTGCTGGTGCTGACAAGCACCTTCATAAATATACAGGCCAGGCTTCTGCCTCTGACATTATGCACTATCAGTCACTCATTGGTAGTCTGCTGTACATTCAGATTGGTACTAGACCTGACATTTCCTTTGCTGTATCACATTTGGCGCAGTATGCAGCAAATCCTACCCCCCAAAACATCTACAACTTGCGCAGTATGTTCTGTCCTACCTAGTGGGTACTGTGGACATGCACATAGTTTATGATGGCGCCAGTGGAGATGGCCTTCATGGCTACAGTGATTCTTCCCACAGACACTCTGTAACGCCGTCACTGGCGTTAGTCCGACTTGGACTTTGTAAGGGCGTAGAACGACTTAGCAGATATCGTGACTCGTATAGTCACGTGATGATGACACGCGGTCTCGCTAGACACGCGGTTAAGACTGGCACTAGGGCGCGATCCACTAGGCGTAGTTGATGGGCAGCGACTCCCTCTACTAGAGGCAAGCGTATAAAGAAACTGAGAAGGAGAAGGAGCTGAAGGAGATGCAGGAACGTAGTGACAATTCAAGAAGACCGAGATGGCTTATCTCGGTCTTTGCGAACTCCTACTTATACATGAAAGGGATGGCTTTAAAGCTCCCCTCTAAACCCCGAGACAAGTCGCGTAAGTAGCTCGAACCCTACTACGGCGATCCTAGGAATGAGTCATGGTACACTAACATGTGATACCACAACCGCTGACTGATACTGAGTCCGTGACTAATTACTGCTTACGACGGGAGCCACAACCGTACTCGTAAGTGTCCACGACGGGAACCATTACATCACCCCCTTTTCAGCTGCGACGCCCACGGCGCCGAATCGGTCCGATGCCTCCCATCCATCCCTGCTGCTTCTCTTCGATGCGGGCGACGAGGTCCGCCATCTCGAGGCGGAACTTGCTACGCGCGAGCTCCCCTTTGATCTCACCGAGGGCGAGGGCGAGGTGGTGGAGGCGCTGTTCGACACGTTCAGCCTCTTGCGTGTACGATCGGAATCTATGCAACTCAGCTTTGGCCGACACGTCCCGCAACTCGTTCACCGCCTTATCCACCCGATGCCGGTTCGCGTGTCCCACCGCGAACATCACCAAGTCCTCCAGCGCGTAGTGAGGTTTGCCGCGCTCGCGGACCATGGGCTCCGCGTACAGCGGTTTCGAGTAGACCTTGTCACTATCGTCGACAAGTGCGATGACGTGGGGGTCGGCCGCCATCACCACCTGTACGTAGGCGGCTTGGCGCGTAATCCCCTGGGCGTCGGTGATGAGATAGTGGACGAAGTCGTCCGCTTTGTTGGCTTTGTAGCCCGTGGGGGGCTTGTCCGCGCGGCCGAGACGGCGCTGCAGGCGTATGGTCGGGTGGAGTGGTGGTGCGTCGAGGCGGACGTCCCCGCGATAGAGGGGGCGACCCAGCGAGTCACAGGTGTATGGGGTTTCGGCCGATGCGTCAGAGTCGCGTGCAGTGAGAGTGTCTGGGTGCTCAGCTGGATACCACTCCCTCAGCTCGAGCTCTGGTTGCTCGTACACTGAGCCTTCAGCGTCGCGGTGAACGCGGCTCGCCGCTGCAGTACCCTCGTCTTCCTCATCACCGTCGTTAGCATCTGCTCCTCCTTCCACTGCTGCGCGGTTAACCTCCAATCCCGCGTACGCATCCACTCCTGCCATCGCAGCGTCGCGGGCGTGGGCGTCTTCTTCTTCCGTCCGATACTCGATTCGTACCGGGAGAGGTCGAGGTGAGGCAGCCTCACTGTCTGGGAGAGCTGCACGAAGCCGATGCACTTCGGCCTCGGTGAGGGGCGCGGCGTTGAGGCGCTGCCCTTCCTCGGACATGAGCCAGTAGGTGGCGGGGTTGGTGGTGCCGTCGTGGTAGGTTGCCGGGAGGATGGAAGCGAGAGCGTCGACGAGCTCTTGGTGGGTGACGGGTCCCGTGTTTCGGGCAACCTCAGAGAGGACATCGGCGGCAGTGGGAAGAGACATGAGTATCGAGGAGAGGAATCCAGTGTGAAGGGATGAAGGGGATGTCGTTCCCTGTCGAATCTGTGTTTCTTTTATGTGTTTCGTGGATTGGGTTCGACTCCGTTCGAAGTCCGCTATCGCATCATCTGCGAACACGTCATCCTTATTGACCCACTGATTGTCTGAGTCAGAGTAGCCCTTCCATTGCACGAGATATTGCAGGCGCTTCCCTCTGCCGAATCGCCGAACGTCTAGAATCTTCTTGACTTCGTATTCTTCTTCTCCGTTTACTAGATCCGGTGGTGGGCGTTGGAAGTTTTCGCTGTGCATGGCCGTTTCTTTGTATGGCGTGAGAAGATCGATGTGAAACACTGGGTGAATGCTCCACTGCGTGGGAAGTTCGAGGCGATATGTGACAGGGGACATCACCTGAGAAATCTGGAAGGGGCCATGTCTTCGTGCGGCGAGTTTTGCTGTAGGCTGATTGGTGCGGAGATGACGTCCTTCTAACCAGACGTAATCTCCTTGTTCGAAACGGGGGGTGTCCTTGTGCTTTACCCATAGGGCCTGGGCCTTCTTCATCAATTCCCGTGCTTCCATCCGTGCTTCTCGGAACTGTTCGAGTCTTTTTGTCACCTGTGGTATGGGCGACGGCTTATCCAGCCAATCAGCGCGTGGATCGTATCCCATGAGTAGCGAAAAGGGGGACTTCTTTGTCGACTCGTGGGGCCAGTTATTGTGAGCGAATTCCGCTATAGGGAGTAAGGGCGCCCAGTTATCTTGCCGCTCGTTAGCCCAGAAGCGTAGATATTGTTCCAACCACTGATTGGTGCGTTCCGATTGTCCATCGGTGCGCGGGTGATAGGCGGTTGAGATGTTCTGTTGGATGCCCAGGATGCGGCATAGCTCGCGTGTAAACTTCGACGCAAACCGGGGGTCTCGGTCACTGATGATTTTGGACGGTAGTCCGAACCTCCTGAACACATGAGTGACGTACAGGGCGGCTGTCCCTTCTGCGCTTATCTCTTCTCTGCAGGGGATGAATATGGACGCTTTCGAGCAGTCATGGTCGGTAATGGTGAGGATGGAGTCTTGTCCTTCCGACTCGGGAAGTTTGGTGATGAAGTCGAGGGCGATGGTTTCGAATGGGTTGGCGTCGATGACGGGCGTGATGGGGACAAGGGGGGCTCGTGTGGGGCGGTTGTTTACCTTGTGCCGTTGACAGTCCGCGCATCCTTGTACGTACTCGCGGACGTCGTTCTTCAACTCCGGCCACCAGTACCTCCGTTCTACCAGTCGTGTGGTGCGCGCGATTCCAGGGTGTCCGTGTACGGGGGGGTCGTGATGAAGGGAGATGAGTACTCGTTTGTCCGCCTTCGTTCCCGTGATTACTCGTCGGCCTTGGCGGTACCAGATGCCTTCGATCTCTTTGAGCTGTTGTGGGTCTTTCCAGTAGCGGAGGAGATACTCATCTTGTGGTGGCTCTTCGGTCGGTTCGATTTGTAGGGTGCGTATGAGTATTCTTTCGGGAAGTACGACCACTCCCTCGTTGTCGTTTTCGCCTTGGTCGTAGTCGGGTCTTCGTGATAGCGCGTCTGCTCGTCCGTTGCTCTTTCCTGGTATGTGATGAATCTCGAAGTCGTACTCCATGAGTTCGAGTACTTCCCTAGCTACGCGTCTGCTTATCTTTTGCGGGCTCTTCCAGTACTGAAGGTTCATGTGGTCCGAGAAGATTTTGATCTTGTGTGGCGATCCCGCTAGGAAAGGCCTCCAGTGCCGCAGAGCTTTGACGATCGCTAGTAGTTCAAGGTCGTAGATGTCGTAATTCCGCTCTGCCTCGTTAAGGGTGGAGGAGTAGTATCCGACGGGGTGTCGTTTCCCATCGGCTTTCTTCTGTAGTAGTACTGCTCCCAAGGCAAACCCGGACGCGTCCACCTCAAGTTCGAATTGGTCTGCGAGCGTCGGGTGTGCGAGTACCGGTTCTTCGGTGACTAAGGTTTTGAGCCGTTGGAAGGCGCGTTCCTCGTCTTCCGTCCACTTCCATTCGGCGTCCTTTCTCGTGAGTTTGTTGAGCGGCCGTGCGTGTGTGGCGAAGCCGCGAATGAAGAGTCGGTAAAAATTGCAGAAACCCAAGAAGGAGTGTACGTCACGGACCTTTGTAGGTCGGGGCCAATCGCGAATGCCCGAAATTTTTACCGGGTCCATGCGTGTCACCCCCTTTTCAAGGATTACCCCCAGGTAATCCATTCGCGGTTGGTGGAAGAGGCACTTTTTGAGCTTGAAGTAGAGGTCGTGTTCGAGGGCGACGGCGAGTACGTCCTGGACAGTGCGTATGTGGGCCTGTAAGTCGGCTGGATCGCGGGTAGCAATCCCGATGTCGTCCATGTAAACGCGTATGACTGTGCCAAGGAACTCGTGTTTGCGGATAGTCGGCCCGAAAATCTCGTTCATGAATGCCTGGAAGGTTGCGGGGGAGTTGGTGAGTCCGAAGTACATGACCCTGGGTTCGTAAAGGCCGCTTTTGGTTCGTCTCCAGCTTTGATTCGTACGTTGTTGTATCCCCAACAAACGTCCAGTTTGGTGTAGGTGTGTGTGTGTCCCAAGTCTGTGATGAGTTCCGATATGAGCGGTAAAGGGTATTGATTCCTGATGGTGCACGCGTTGATGCGACGGTAGTCCTGTACGGGGCGTAGTTTTCCGTCCTTCTTTTTGATGAAGAAGAAGGGAGATGCGTACGGGGATTTCGACGGTTGGATGTATCCCTTTTTCAGCTGTTCGTCGAGGAATTCCTTCAACTGTCCGTCTTCTTCTTGGGTCATGGGGTAGATTTTGCAGTCGATCATTGCCGGGGTGTCGGGTTTGAATTCGATGGCGTGATCCCATGGACGTGATGGTGGGAAGCGGTGGGATGCTTCCTCGTTGAAAAGCTTGGCAAACTGTCGGTATGGTGTCGGCAGCTCTACTTCCTTGGTGTGTTGTCCCACTTGGATAGCGAGTTCCGTTGCTGTTGTCCGTAGTTGGCACTGATCGTTGAGTTCGGAGAGGATGTCGTTCTTCTCTTCTTCAGTGATCGTCCGTCCGATTACCGTTTGTGTCGGGTTGGGGTGTATTGAGCGGAGGACAATTGGCATTGCGGCTTCGTGGATGACGGCGTGAGTCCAGCTTATCGTAGGCTCGTACGTGGATAGCCAGGGGTAGCCCAGGACTAAATCTTCGTCGCCGATGTCGGTGATGAGAAACCGCATCACCTTGCGGATTCCCTTAGTCTGTACATCCAAATCCGTATAATGTGTGATAGACCCAGCTTGGTTCTCGGTTTTGTCAATGTTGTATATTTTTCTGGGGCAGGTCTAGAACCTGCAATCCCAGTCCCATTCGTTTAGGCGAATGCGGGACGTATGAAGTTGTCGGTTGCCCCCGAGTCTACTAGTCCTTTAACGTCGGCCATGGCGTAACTTGTGCGAATCGATACTGGAATTCGAAGCGAACGGTAGCGAGTCATGATTACAGAGTTACAATTAACCGCCCTCACCCAGGCCGATGGGTTCAGGCGTCCGGAAAACCCTCTTTTCCCCACAGGTCCTGGAGGACCATGTCTTTTACTTCGTCACTTTCCCCCTTGATGTTGCTCAGCCAGTTTTGGGCGCGTTGTTGCGGGGTTACCACCAGCTGCTCGCGCGGTCGTGGGTTCTTGTTCTTGGGCGTAGTAGTCGGTGTCCGTGGCTCGACTGGTTGACGGACGAGTCCATTGACCGCAGTCTAGGCTGCCTCGGCTGCGAGCAGTCGCGTGAGAAGTGTCCTGTCTTGCTGCAGTTATAGCAGACGACTTCCCTCATATCTCGGCGCTGTGCGCCTCTTCCTGTTCCCCCGCCTTGTGGGACGTATGTAGTAGGTGGTCGATTATAGTCCCCTACTTCTGCGACGCGGACTCGGGTTCGATCCGCGGAGGTGTCCATTGCGTTCGGGTCGAAACACGAGTGATTGTTACGGGGTGGCGGCGGCGGCATCCATCCTGTCCTTGGAGCGGTCCACCTGGGTGCGCCAGGCAGTGGTGCAGGGGTGCGGGATGTCCGGTTGATATTGAGACGGGCCCTCATGTGAATGAACTGCTTCTGCCTTCGTAGTGCGCTTGTTTTCCATTCTTCGAACGATCGAGGTTCGTCGAGTTCGTAGATTTTGTGAACAACGCTTGGGGTAGCCCCGCCGTGAATCGGTTGATTGTTTGTGGGTCGTTGAGGCGGTAGTTAGCTCGGCGGGCTAGCTGTTCGAACTTGGTAACGTACGAGTCAATATCCTCGCCGCTCATCCTGAAGCCCCTTTGCAATTCTGCCTGGGCTTGTTCTTCTTCAAGGGTGTTCGCGAATCTTCCCCTGAACTCTTGCGTGACGTGGGTCCATAGCTGTCCGTCGTATTGGTCGACTCCACTTCGTACCGTTTCGTTGAGCCATTCGAGGACGGACAGGGTCCATTCGCTGACGTTTAGTCCTTTGATGAATCCCAAGAAGAGGAGGGATCGTCGGTAGCAGTTCAGGAAGATAGGAGCGTCTAAATTGGTGCCCCAGTAAATGTGCCATTGGGTGAGGAAGGTCTCGTACTTGGTTCGATCTCCGTCGAAGACGGCGGGTGGGTCGCCCGACAGTCTGTCTGACCCTCGTGGTATGGCTTCTGGAGGGTGGACCGGTGTGGGGTAATCCAGGCGGTGGTCCTCCGCCTCCTCCAGCCTCTTCTTCCTCCTCCTCCTCCGCCTTCCGGAAATCCTGCTCCGGGGAAGTTGGTAGGGGGTCTTCGTCCGGGGTGACCTCCTTCTGGTCCTCCGGGTCCTGGTGGGTCCGGTCGATCGGGTCCTACTGCTCTGTATAGGGCGGCGTCGTCCGCTGTCATGCGGTGTCCTGTTTCAGGGTGTATTGGAAGGAGGATGGCCTCTGCCTCTGCTTGGACCCTTCGGGCTTCGGTCTGTGCTAGTTCGTCGAGTGTTACTGTTGTGGTGGCCATGTCTGCAGGGTGATCGTACTTGGATCTGTTCTGGTTCGGCGATGTGAAGGGACTCAGCTCTGATGACCAATGGTCCCGTTTCTTCTCCGTGCGAGCTTTCTTGTTCTTCGGTGGTGGAGTCTTCGCTTTCTCCGTCTTCGGAGGGGGCTGGGGTATGGGGCTCAGAAGTGCTTGGATCGTTGTCTACGACTCCGTCGATTGGTCCCCAGTTTTCTCTTGTGGGTAGGTTTCTCGCGTCGATGTCGCAATTGTAGCTTCGTCCCGCAGGTCATACGATGTCCCACCTCGTATCAATAGGGTTCCACGTAACTTCGGTCCAGCACAGGTGGTCGAAGTTGAACTCAACTGGGCGAAACCGTGTAGGTCCTGATGCGAAATCTATGAAGTATCCTGTATCCCCTCGATACTCTCTCCACCTTGCTGCTTCGAGGAAGTGGATGGGTACGTTGCGATCCCCTCTTCGTTCAAGGCTGTATGGCCGAAAGTCTCTCCACTGGTCTCTGGTCGTGAACGCCACGGTGATGATCTCGGTCTTAATGTAACGCCGTCACTGGCGTTAGTCCGACTTGGACTTCGTAAGGGCGTAGAACGACTTAGCAGATATCGCGACTCGTATAGTCACGTGACGATGACACGCGGTCTCACTAGACACGTGGTCAAGACAGGCACTAGGGCACGATCCACTAGGCGCAGCTGACGGGCAACGACTTCCTCTGCTAGAGGCAAGCGTACGATGAAGCCGAGAAGGAGAAGGAGCTGAAGGAGA
>JAKELH010000354.1:0-79507 GCA_021525015.1 Lactarius pseudohatsudake
CCGTCAATTTCCGCCTTCGTGACCCTGGGACCATGCCATTGAGTTCAAGAAAGACGCACCGGATGCCATCGACTGCAAGATCTACCCCATGTTCACATGACGAAGCACACAGCCCTCCGGGAATTCCTGGACGACCAAACTAGCGAAGGGGTACATCCAACCGTCAAAATCCCCCTACGGCCTCGCCCTTCTTCTTTGTCAAGAAAAAGGATGGAAAGCTCTGACCCGTCCAGGACTACCAGAGGATCAACTTGTTCACTGTGCATAATCAATACCCCCTTCCGCTCATCCAAGAACTCATCACGGACCTGGGAAACGCGGACATCTACACCAAACTCGACGTCCGCGCAGGGTATAACAACGTCCGCATCAAACCCGGCGATGAGGAGAAGGCCGCCGTTCAAAAACCCGCCACGGGTTCTTCGAACCGCTGGTTATGTACTTCGGCCTCACTAACTCGCCGGCCACCTTCCAAGAATGATGGATTACCTCTGCACCCCCCATCATTCTTAAGCATGAGCCGCTGGGTACCACATCGAGTGTACATGGACGATATTGGCATCGCCTCACGCAGTGGCATGGCGGGCCACATTGCAGCCGTACGTGACATACTCCAGATCACAAGGACCAATCACCTGTTCTTCAAACCAGAGGAAATGCGTCTTCGGCGCCCCGTCCATCGATTACCTGGGGGTAATCCTTGAGAAGGGGGTGACTCGCATGGACCCGGTCAAAGTTGCAGGCATCCGCAACTGGCCGACGCCTACCACGGTCAAACAGGTCCGATCTTTTCTGGTTTCTGCAACTTCTACTGCCTCTTCCTCAAGGGGTTCGCCACACATGCACGCCCACTAAACAGATTAATGAGGAAAGACACGGAGTGGCAGTGGGGACAAGCAGAGGCGGACACCTTCAAGAAGCTCAAGACACTGGTCATGAGCGAACCAGTACTGGCGCACCCGAACCCCGAGGAACAATTCGAGATGGAGGTTGACACATCAGGGTTTGCAGTGGGCACTGTACTCTTGCAACGCAAGAAGACGGCAAGCGACACCCCATAGGCTACTACTCGGCGACATTGAATGAAGCAGAGCGCAACTACGACATCTACGACCTAGAGTTGCTGGCCATCGTCAAAGCCTTTCGCCACTGGAGGCCCCTACTCATGGGCTCGCCACACAAAACCAAAGTATTCTCCAACCACCTCAATCTGCAATACTGGAGATCACCACAGAGGATAAGCAGACGCCATCACATGGGAAGTACTGGAACTATCTGAATATGACTTTGAGATTCACCACATCAAAGGCACGGCCAATGGGAGAGCAGATGTGCTCTCCCGATGACCGGACTACGACCAAGGGAACGACGACAACAAGGACATAACAGTCCTCCCCGATGCACTCTTCATCTGAGCCACACAAGTCAAGACAATCATGCCAAACACTCTGACGATCGGGCCTGAGGAGATGGAACAACCAGACGCAATGTACCATCAAGACGAAGACTATCTTCGCCCATGGGTAAATGCACATCGACTGAAAAGGATCGAAGGCACTTGGTACAAAGATGGAAGACGGGTGGTGACAGGCGGACTGTATGACAAGAGAAGTATCATTTCCGCTCACCACACGCCGCCAGTCTATGGACATCCGGGTTGTAACGCCGTCACTAGCGTTTAGTCCGACTTGGACTTCGTAAGGGCGTAGAACGACTTAGCAGATACTGTGACTCGTATAGTCACGTGATGACAATACACGGTCTCGGTAGACACGTGATTGTGACGGGCACTAGGGCTGGATCCACTAGGCGTAATCGATGTAAGACGACCTCCTCTGCTAGAGGCAGGCGAATGACAAGTCCGAGGAGAAGAAGACACTGAAGGAGAGAGAGGAACGTGGTGACGATTCAAGAAGACCAAGATGGGGAATCTTGGTCTTTGCGTACTCCTACTTATACATGAAGGGGATAGCTTTAAAGCTCCCCTGTGAACTCCGAGACGAATCGCGTAAGTAGCTCGAACCCTACTACAGCGATACTAGGAATGAGTCATGGTACACTAGCATGTGATACCACGACCGCTGACTGATACTACTGTCCGTGACTGATTACTGCTTACGAGGGGGCCACAACCGTATCGTAAGTGTCCACGACGGAAACCGTTACACGGGTATTAACAAAACCGCGCAGTTGGTAGGGTGATCCTACTGGTGGCCGAACCTCATCCAAGACGTACTAGACTACGTTAAAGGGTGCGCCGACTGCCAAAGACACAAGGCAAACAACCGACCAACCCAAGCACCACTGTCCCCAATCTATCCGAATCCCGAAGCGCTCCCTTTCGAAACCATCGCACTGGACTTCATCACCAAACTCCCCCAGTCACCTGGATTTGATTTGATCCTCACCATCACAGATCACGACTGCACCAAGGCAGCCGTCTTCATCCCCTGCCGAGAAGAGATCACAGCGGAGGGAACCGCCGCCCTATACGCTAAACACGTCTTCCTATGATTCGGACTTCCCTCCAAGGTGATCAGCGACAGAGACCCACGCTTCACGTCCCGGTTTACAAGGGAACTGTGTAAGATCCTGGGAATTTCGCAGAACGTCTCCACCGCCTACCACCCCCGGACAGACGGGCAGTCCGAACGGACCAACCAGTGGCTCGAACAATACCTCCGCTTCTGGACTAATGAGCGGCAAGATAACTGGGCGGCGTACCTCCCTATAGCGGAGTTCACGCATAACAACTGGCCCCATGAGACCACAAGGAAGTCCCCCTTTTACCTCCTGATGGGGTACAATCCACGCGCTGATTGGATCGATAGGCCATCGCCCATACCTCAAGAGGCGCTGAGAATAGATCAGTTCCAAGAGGCTAGGGCGCAGGCCAGAGCGCTCCTGATCAAGGCGCAAAAGTCATGGATCAAACACAAGGATACGCCCAAATACAAGAAAGGTGACCTCGTGTGGCTAGAAGGACGCCACCTGCGGACCAACCAGCCAACCGCGAAGCTTGTGCCCAAAAGACACGGCCCCTTTAAGGTCACACAGGTGATGTCCCCTGTCAACTACCGCCTGGAACTTCCCACACAGTGGAGCATCCACCCGGTGTTCCACACCGATCTTCTCACCAGATATCATGAGACCGCGACACATGGGCCAAACTACCAGCGCCCACCGCCAGATTTGGTAGACGGAGAAGAGGAGTACGAGGTCAAGAAGATTCTAGATTCGCGAAGGTTCGGAAGAACACGGAAACTCCAGTACCTCGTGAAATGGAAGGGGTACCCCGACTTGGAGAATCAGTGGGTTGACCGGAGCGAAGTATTCACCGACCAGGCCATCAAGGACTTCAAAGCGCTGAACCCCACACAGGAAACACATATAAGGGGGCTTCACTACGAGCTAAGTTCCTCAGCAACCACTGCTACACTCTCTCAACCTGTCTACCTCCGCACAATGTCTTCCTGTTCGCTCCCGTCGCAGTCCACCATCGACACCGTCGTCGAGGCCCTCGTCACCTCCCATGGGCCTGCAACCCGTGAGGACGCCATCGCCGTCCTCAGAGCCTTCCCCGACCCCACCGTCGGAGGAACCATCGACTCCCCCAAGGCACAGCCTCTTGCCTATGAGGCGGTCGCCGAAGAAGAAGAGCGTGCCCTACTCGAGGGCCAGGCCGCAGATAGCCTCGTTCCACACCTTGACGGACACGGCGACGCTGAACCTGTCGAGGTACCACGTGGAGTTCGGGCCCGTACGGCCATGGAAGGAGGTCGTGAGGGAGTGGAGGGACGAGCAACTGCGGAGGGCACAGCGGCGGCAGCAGGAGCTGAGGCATCGACACCTCCTGGCGCAGACTGGGGTCTGGCCGAGGGTGCTGCTGATGACTACCCAGCTACGCACCCCCTCATTCGCTCCACCACAGACACTGACGACCCACGCGAGACTCCCTACTCCCTCAACACCAACGGCTCCCCCATGTACAAGCGGGACCTCGGGGTCATGGGCCCTGCCACCCATCAACCCCTTGTCACCCTCAACACACGCGTCCCCACCAGCTTCAAGGCCAATCAGGGGACAGACTACATACCATTTTGCATCGTCTCCCCCGACGGGGTTGAGTGCGAGGCCCGCTACGTCCAGGTGATCATGGGGCCGGACCCCTTGGTCGTGGGCATCATCAACGAGTCCGACAAGGTCTACGTGCGACCCCTTTACGCCGCCCCCCGCTTCACCTATGGCGGGAAACCTATCTACCCGAACAACGACATGGCCCTCTTCACCGAGGCCTTTGAAGACCAGGCGCGCGTTGACCGCTGCCTCGACGCCATCCACGACCCCTCCCTCACAGCGGAGGTCCACCGCTACCATGCCGCGGCACGCGAGGAAGAGCGTCTCAATCAGCGGATCGACGACCTCATCACCGCCTTAGGGGAGGTCGCTGGGAAGTCAACTGCGAGCCGCCGCCGATTGGAGATGGCCAACGCCATGGAGCACATCAAGGACGAGGCGGGCACTATGGTGGACCACGAGCTGACGAAGAAGAAGACACATAGGGGTCGGAAGGTCGGGCAGCAGCCGCAGTGCACTAGGATCAGGTACAAGGAGGAAGGTTTCGGAGCGTCGGGACGTCGCACCTAAAGAGGGGGTGATGTTGCGATCGGACTCATCGGTACGGACTGCGGACTTGTGGGGTTCTGACTACCCTAGTATTAGTCAGGGACAGTCATCTCAGTCAGCCTCGGGATCGTTATCACATGTATAGGCTCATACCTAGGACAGTTGTAGTAGGGTTCGAGCTACTATTGCGATAGGGTACCTTACATTCTGGAGGAGCTTCAAAGCTCCTCGTCAACTGTATATAAGACTGGTAGTACGAAGACCGAGCTCCTTAGCTTGGTCTTCTTGAATCCTTACTCCGATTCTCGTCCCTTCCCTCCTCGTCTGCCTCCTTCTCTTTCTCTGCCTACTGCTGCGCCTGGCCCTTGTGAGGCAGGTCGTAGAGTGACGCATACGCCTGGTGGACTTCGCCCCAGTGCTCACCGCGATCACATACCTGTTGAGGTTGTGTATCGACATCCGCTAAGTCGTCCTCCATACATCAGGCCACTCTGTCACCGCTCAAGTCGAGCATCGTTAGGACGGGCCTAACGCAACACCCATGGTGTTTGGGGGAGTGTGGGACTCAGTGCATGTGCTCATCTCGGGACCTGACACCCAGTGGGAATCCCGATTAATGAAAATGGGTGCGATTGAATTCGATTGAATTTATTCAATCGAATCCGAAATTTTGGACTATATCCATTTGGATTCAATTGTGTGTTGAATAATATTGATCTTCATTGTGTCCAATTGATTTTATGTCGAATTTTAATGATATCCGATGATTCTTATTGAATTATTGTCGAACCACACACAGAAACGTGGAGCATCGAATTACATTGAATTCGATCCATTCTACTGCATTACACGACAAGAAAGTACATTCTATCGACTACAATGGATGCACCAACCCACCACCAAAGACCACGACCCCGCTGACATCAGCGGGGACAACGCCGTGACGCAGGTGGCTGCCAATGTCGTCGTCGTCGCAGTCGCGGTAGTCGCCCCGCCACCGTCGTCATTGCAGTCATGGCCTTCTTCCAAGTTTCGTGTTTGCGCCAGGGTTATGATTAAGCATTAAATCATACTATCAAACGAGGACCGGATGACTCACCATGTATCTTCATCCAAGTTGTTCCATACTTTCACACATGTTCCTCACACGTCACTTGATGGTCTTTGAGGAAGTCGATTGCAAAAAGGTTCCTGTAAGGGATTGTGTCAGGACAAGCGGTCGAAGTGAGGACCGAGACGTACCTCACAGTTGTGCTCGTTCCAGGGCGCATGATGCCCGCTTTCTTCGTTTTGGTCTTCGGGGCTCTCTTGTTAACCGGCTTTGAAGTGGTCGCCTCCGAGGCACCGCCAGTCGACGCTGCTCCAGGAATTGAGGCGCTTGTCGCTGTGTCCGTCGATGTCGTCGGTGCGTCGGCCGTGTTGGCGGAATCGTGTTGGGGGCCAAGTCCTATGGGGGTGTTATCGCGTTATCAGTGGCTGATGTGAAGTAAGACGGCTTACCTTCACAAGCTTGAATGGGGGTTCGTCGTATTGGTAGTCGCAATGGATGGAGCTGGGCCCTAGACGACGCACCTACCTATTAGAATACCCTCCTGTAAAGGAGTGACATAGTGTCAGTCGCTTGATAAATGAACAAAGATGTACTCACTGGCAAGCGTCTCAAAGCATGCAGAAAGCCCGAGTTTTTTGAAGTATATGCGCATATAACTAGGATTTTGGGTGGCGAAGACTTCTTCGTGTGTGGCTTGATGAATGAAATATTATTACCCCTCGAAAATGGTGGTGCTCAGTGTTAGCTCGGAAAAATGAAGGGGCAATGGGACATGTGCTTACTCGAGACGGCATATGGGCCATCGGTTGTATTGCCTGGATCTTGGGAATACACGGCCTAGTTACGAGACATACTGGTGTTGTTCGCAGGTTGCAGGGGAAAAGGGTGATCATAAAGGTGTTGTGAGGGACTGCGGGCGGTAGCATCCAAGGGTGTGCTGTTGGCGGACGGCTGCAGTCGTGGGGTCCAACGGCGGCTGTGTAATAGAAGGGCCTACAATCATGGTCAGTATATAAACAAAAACTCATCTTATTTTTTCTCCCTGGGCTTGCAGGTCAGTAGCAGCGGCATCCTGGTTACCTCGGGTCGGTATGAACAGGTGTTTGATGAGGCCAGGGGGACAGAGGAACTGATATGACGCGGATGGGGACGGGGACGGGAAAAGCTTCCCACGGAAGAAACTCTTCCCACGATCAGAGCAATGAACGCGACTTGGTTTTTTTTTTGTCAAGTCACCAGTATCGTTCCTCGTCAACACTACACCTGCACGCGGCGCCGAAGCCGACTAGCTACGCCAGGCGCCTTCTTTGGTGCCGTCGTGCTCGCAGTCTTCCCGCTGTCGTGCAATGATGCCGCAGCGGACAATCTCACTACATTTGACTGAGGCTACCGCGAGGGTGACTCACTGGCGGTCGTGCGCAATCCCGACAGTGACGGCTCTGATGCCGCCGTTCAGAGGTACTCTACGTGCGGTCTCGACGGTACTGCCACCGCCCGGGTACTCCTCCAGTGCTTGCCGCGCCGGTCCTCAATTCACTACTTCCACGACGCCGCGTATGACCCTAACTCCGACACATTTACCACCTCCACGACCCGCCGCGCATGACCACGATCGCCACCACCACCACCACGCCGCCACCACCACTGGGGCACTCCGCTAACGCAAGATGAAGCCCGTGTGAATCGTGACGTGGTGACCACGACAACAACCGGGGTCACGGTCACGGTGAGGCAACGATGGCAATGAGAAGAACCCACGACGAAGCGACGAAGGCGGCTGCTACCACGACACGGCAGTGATGAAGGCAATGCAACGACAACGGGGACGACATCCTCGACGACGTGACCACGACGATGGCGAGGCGGCCACGACGATGACGATGGCCCCGACAACGAAGATGACAACGCCGACGAGGATAATGATGACGAGGATGGCGACGACGGTGAAGCGACCAACGCAACTACAACGCCAACGCCAACGACTACAACAACGCCGACGATAGCAACCCCAAAGATAGGAGCGCTGACAACGACAACCCCAACGACGATAACCCAGACGGCGGCCCTTCACGACGAGGCTGCTCCACCACGATCCGAGTTTAATCGAGTGCGCTCCCCACTAGTCATGGTCCCCGCGTGCAGTCGACCCATCCCCGGGACACGTCGCCCGAACTGACCTCTGACTATGAGACGACGACAGGAGAAACTTAGTGAGTGAAGGTGGGATCTCGGGGGTAGCATAAGGATATAATGATAAAGATAAAGGGATACCGTGACAGTCCGTCTTTATAATATACGGCGGTGAGCTCATTTAGGATGTAGTCGGATGTATGATGCTGTCGTGTTGTTGTGTTGCAGCTCACAGAGATCGAATATGGCATTCACATATTCACGCGTGCGATGCTTCACAACAACGAGGGCGGCGCGCAACGAGCGAAGGCATCTGTGGATGCAGCCGAAATCAAGATTATTCATTCGCATTGAATAATATTGAATAATCTAAATCTGTACGCAATATGATTCCAACGGAATCAACACAATCCATTTTCCACACGGCGATTTCAATCCCAGCCATTTTCATTCAACGCCATTCAACTCAGTACATCGGGATTCCCACTGGGCCTGACACCCTGTGGGAAGTCCATAGTTTTTTTTGAATATGTTTGATCAAAAATACATATTGTGACTCCGTTTGACGCGGGCCGATTTTCACAGGGCCCGCATTTGAAACCCTGTGGGAAGTCCCTGAATATATTCGATTTCTGTGTTCGATTCAGGCCGATTTTGACCGTCCTCAATTCTGAATCTGTGTGCGTGACTCTAAGTCTATGTGTCTCAGACTTTGCTATATATCAAACCATTTCCAATGACAAGTCATAAGCGTCATAGGCCACAAGACCAACTTCGGCAAGACTACCAGTTTGGCGAATTCCTCCATGCCAATGGGATTGAAACCAGGCCCCTTGGGGCATTCCAGGACTCGGAGTGAAGGCGGCGCTTGACTGACTCGGAGGGACATTCGACTCAACGCCTACGGAAACAAAAGGTCTCTTTGACTGTCTACTTTCTGTTGGCTTTGATAAGAACATTCTCGTATAGTCCGCTCTGTGTGAGCCTGAGCCTGGTCCAAGTAACTCCATCAACAACCTGGCACGCACTGGCAGCTTTCTGCCTACACCTTCGTATCCGGCCGACTTTGACGTATCTCATGCTGAGGGTTCTGTGTCTGGTCATGATACCACTGGGGTCTCTGTTGTAGGCCACGGTGTTGCTGGGTCTTCTGGTGCGAATGCTGGCGACAATGAACCCATACACCCTGACTTGCATCCCATTGGTGAGCATAGTGAAGAGCACACACCTGCGACAATCCACATGCCCAATCTCCAGGCAACGCAAGAGTTTATTGACCTCTTGAGGTCATCTGTCCTTGAGGACACTGGTATGCTCGCTGAGGACATCGATAGCCTGTGGAACCCTGAGCCAGGCTATGAATTCGTAGATTCGTCGCCCCTTCTGCGCTCTCTCCGACATTTTATCAACAACACCACTGCGTCTCGCTCTCACTACGACAAGATACAAATCATTGAACGGCTGCACCAACCTGATGACCTGATCATGTCCTTCGATCAAGTGAAGCGCCGTGTTCGCTGGCTGTCTGGTGTCGTGCCTATAGAGCACGACATGTGTGTCAATTCCTGTGTGGCTTTCACTGGACCATACAGAATCCTTGAGGTTTGTCCCCACTGCAGCGAACCCCGGTACAGTCCTGGGACTACGAAACCTCAGAAACGCTTCACTACAATTCCAGTTGGGCTGATCATCCAAGCCCTGTATAGCTCTCACAAACTTGCCGATAACATGCACTACCTTGAGAAGAAGCTTGCGGAAAACTCAGAGCATGCAAGACTAAATGGAGGCGGGCTTGATGGCTATGATGACATAGCTTCTGGACAGGCATTGCTTGATGCTTGGAACTTGGGCAATCTCAAACAAAACGACGTTGCATTACAGTTCTCGATTGATGGTGCCCAGCTTTGCGCTGACTGGCCCTCTGAGGCCTGGTTTTTTATCTGGGTCATTCACAACCTCCCACCAGGTATGTGATACAAGAAGGCATTCATAATCCCAGGTGCTATCATTCTGGGACCCAACAAGCCATCGGATATCGACTTGTTCATGTTCCCGTCGCTCCACCATATTGCTTCTCTACAGCACGAGGGCCTCCGAGTGTACGACGCCTCCATAGACACCATTGTTCGCTCGTACCCACTGGTGGTCTTCAGAACCACAGATAGCCCCGCCAGTGCAGTCATGTCAGGAACCGTTGGTCACAGTGGTCGCTATGGCTGTCGGTTGGCCTGCGGTATGCCAAGTAGACATCGTAAAGGCGACGGTCACTACTATCCAGCCATGAACCTGCCAGATGGTTATGGCATCGATGGGTGTCTTCATCCTGATATCACCTCCAATGACCTCTGCAATTATCACACTGATCTGGCTTGTAAATACAAGAATAATATGGCTTTCTTGCTACCTTCCAGGACTCGAACTGAGTACAAGAATTGGCACTTGGCTACAGGTCTCTCCAAGCAGACCCTTTTCAGTGGTCTCCCTTGTCTGCCGCTCCCTGTTCCGTGCCTGTTTACTATGGATATCATGCATCTTTCAGTACTCAACGACCCCAATCTCCTCATCAAGCTCTTTACTGGCAAGCTCGACGTCTATGACCCGGATGACAGGTCTAGCTGGGACTGGGCCGTCTTCTATCGTAATCCAACGCTTTGGAACGCGCATGGGGAAACTGTCACTAGAGCAATTCCTTTCATCCCCTCATCGTTTGGGCGTGCTCCTCGAGATCCTGTGAAGAAGATCAACTCCGGCTACAAGGCATGGGAATTTCAGCAATATGTCTATGGTCTGTGTCCGACGCTTCTTCGACATCTGCTCCCTTGGAAATACTGGCAAAACTTCTGTAAACTCGTGGCAGGGATGCGCATCTTACAGCGTCCTCGTATCCCTTACCTAGATCTCCTACAAGGACATAATCTACTAATGGACTTCGTTTGCGAATTTGAGGAGCTCTATTACCAACGCAAGGAGTCGCGGATCCACTTCGTCCGCCAGAGTATCCACCTCCTTACCCATATTGCACCTGAGACATTTCGACTTGGCCCCTTGGCGTGCTACGCGCAATGGACCCTGGAGACTGCAATAGGAAACCTTGGTTGGGAAATACGTCTGGATCGCGATATGTTTGCGAATCTCACCCAACAAGCCGTTCTGCGTGCACAGATCAACTCCTTACAGGCTCACTTTCCAGAAATCCAATTCGAGGTGGGTGAAAACACTGTGACCTCGCTTTCAAATGGCGCGCGTGAATTCAAGGGCTACATTGGGTATGCATTTCTCCCGCGATGTGAGGAATTTCCCTCGCCTCTTGAAGATGACAACCGTGAAGCACTCAAGGCTTATTGGCACGCACAAAACTGGCTGAACGCCGACGCATGGCCAGATGCAGTCTGTCGTTGGGGAAAGCTCCAACTCCCCAATGGACAGAAAGCACGTTCTGTCTGGCAAGAGGCAAACGTCTTGACCAAACTGTGTCGATCGTCTTGTGTTGAGGTAAGTCCCATCGGAATCTTTCTCAGGGCACACACTCAGCAGATTGATACAGGTTAATTACAACGAAGATCTCCGTATAGCCAACGTGCTGTACTATTTCTATATACACTTTGGGGATGACTGGCATCCCTTGGCCATGGTCAATCTTTTCTCCAAGCCGGACACCAAAATTCTTTCGGAATCGAGTGGTGCAGTGCACCTGTGTGACCAGATTACCGGACGTGGTGGCGTTGCGGTTGTCCCTATCACAGCAATTCACTTGGTTGTCGCGATGGTCCTGGAGATGCGAGTCGAACCATCCGGACAGATAATACTCACAGGTAGGTTCTCACTCATGCGACACGCATATCTCAAAGTCGCCCGATTTGCAAGCGACACATTGTCTGAGGAAGACGAAGAAAGAGACGAGGACCCAGACAAGGACCTTGCGTCGTGACATTGTTTCGATACATGATGTACAGTATTACAATCTAATACTAGTTCTTCTTCACTTCTTCCATAGGTTCTCCAGTTTGAACCGATGGGGTGATTTCCGTGAGCGTGGTGTCTGTGTCGATAGGGTCTTCAGTCTGAGTGCCTCTCAAGAACTGACGTCTCTGAGGAGAAGCCATTAGATTCTGAAGTCTTTGAGCGCGCGGACGTACATCGGGAGGGTACCGAGCCCACGATGGTTGCTTTGCCCAATACTGTCTGACCCACCCATCACCCATAATTTTGTATGGTTGCATTTTGGCCGGCGCGGACTTGGACAAAAACTCAACCTCAGAATAATCGAAGGGGGTTCCTCCGAGAGAGACTCTGCATGTGATGAGAAACCATGGGCGTGAAGAGATTGAGGGAATGACACACCGCTCTTGCAGGAGTTCGTTGTGCTCGGCCAGAAGGGCAATGGCCGCGAAATTCCTGAAGCGCAGGAGGTCTTGTAGCGTCGCTTCGTGGATGATTTGTATGTCTTCTTTGCTGAATGGCTGATTGTAGGTGGTTTCTTCGACTGCAGACATCCTAGGGTAAGCTGGGTAAGAGACGAGCTGGGTAAGAGACGAGTGGCGCAGATCCAGAGAAACAAGATTGTTCTTATTTTGGGGGAATATGTTTGGGGCAAAGGGCCACACTCAGTACCTTCGCGCTACAATTGGAGTCCATACCTCCTCTTTTTTTCACCATGACCCTTTCCCTTCCCTTTTCCCCCATAAGCGGTGTCAACCTTGGCCAATCGATGGACAATATCTGCCAGCCCTTTGAGCAACAGGGCCGATGGCCATTTGGTGCTGATCCCAACGCTGATCTTAGCACATACACCAGGCAGCGTCCATTGGCGATTCCAGGGGGGGCTGGGGTCTATGTAAGTCCAATTCAGCCTTTTACTTACCATTCAGAACTGAGCGCATCCAGAGCTCCAATATGGCAGAAGTGGTTCGATATGCACCGGGAGAGCTCATAGAAAAAAATGCTTTTCATTTGGAGCTGAAGCTGACACTGGCTCAGCGGGATCAAGAAATGGCGTCCCTGAACGAGGCCATTATTGCCCAGAAAAAAGAGTTCGACGATCTCAAGGCAAGATACGAAACCCTGGACGGGATGCATCGGTACGTAGAGCCGAACGCTCCCGCTCCCCCCCAAGACTGAGCTCACCGCCTTCCTAGAATGACGATCGAGCAGTTTGCATCAGAGTACCACGAGCTCAAGGCTGCAACTGGTAATGGCCCCAAGCCGCTCACACTTGTAGGTGTTCTTCCTTTTCCAAAGATCAAGACAAGAGAAGTGTGCCCGGAGATCGTTCAGTGGAACCGGGATGTTTATTTATGCTCAGCAGCCAAAGCTAAAGCCCAGAAAAGGGGAGAGACTGACGGAAACGCGATAACCGTTACAAAGAAGGTGAAAGCGGGCTGACCTCTGAAGACTGCCGACGAAGACAACGAAGACTTGGAAAGCCACAAACACTTTTACCTCGAAAATCTGGACGGTACACTCATCAGTACAGTGTCCCTCCGTAAATTGAGCTCCAAGGCGCGCTCTGTCTGGTTCTCGCTGGCCGACCACAATGAAGCTCCCCCGACCTGGGGGAATGTCTCAGACATTGCCGGGGAATACTTCTACCGGCGTGTACTCAATGAACCCGGACTCGAATTCTTGCGGTATTGCGACAATGGACTTTGGAAACTTAGAGAGTGGGCCCAGCAATCGTACTCAGGCTGGGCCAAGAACCACGGAATCCAAGGGAGTCAACCGCGCCAGAAAAACGCATTGGAAGGCCCTGAAGGAGGCGGCCTAAACGATCCCAACTTGATTCGTATAAGCCCCGACAAAGAAGACAACAATACCAATGGGGATTGGGGTATTGAAGGTCACCAAACCACCGACAATGCCAACAATGAAGAGAACGACAATGGCGACAACAATACCCATGACGAGGATGCTGGGACGTCCGATGGCAACAGCACACCCATCCCCATACGTTCCACATTCCCCCCTCACGTCGTCTACTCAGTCTATTCTCTAGGCTCCGATACCCCTTGCATCGGTCGTCGTGAACCCTTTGTGAGCCGTACCTTAGATATCTCCCCACAACTAACTCACATCCCCAGTGCCCCTGCACTGTCGACTACGGCCAGTCACACAAGCGGCGCGACCAACGCACTTACGACTGGTGGCTCCGCCAGCGTGACGCCATGGGTGGCAACTGTGGTGAGTCGGCACTACAAGGCTACGTCTCCTTTCTAACGTTTCGTGCATCTGTACAGGCAGCTGGGGAAGCAACTGATGCGACAGGTGCCTCTGGCGACGCATCGACGGCAACGCCACCAGCCCTCGACGACACTTCGCCCTCAAGTTCAACTCGACTCACTCTCAAGCTGCCCCCGCGGCCCCGACCGCTCAATACAGCGATGGCCAGTGTCGCGCCCGCGGAGGCCAATATCTCTGACACCCCACCTTCATCCGGATCAGGTTCCGCCACCGGTCCTAGTCGGCCCAGCAACCAAGGCCCCGAAACAATACCCACTGAAATGGATGTCGTCAACATTCGACTCGAACACGCGCAACTCGGTGCCCATAACGAGAAGAAAAGGAAGCCAGACGACAAGACACCCTCTGTGTCGACCAAAAGACAGAAGACCTCAGCTGCGCTCGCCATACCCTCTGATGGGAATTCCATCAAGTAAGTCGCCGATCACCTC
This sequence comes from Lactarius pseudohatsudake, assembly GCA_021525015.1. NCBI lineage: Eukaryota > Fungi > Basidiomycota > Agaricomycetes > Russulales > Russulaceae > Lactarius > Lactarius pseudohatsudake. The sequence goes on from JAKELH010000354.1 coordinate 14,476, forward strand.
TGTTTAACATAATAACTGTTTCCACAGAAACGTTCGCATGTGGCACTGGAACGAACTACAGCCTGGGGGACAAGGACTCACCTCCAACTTCGAAGAATACTTCAAGACGCTCGCTGGTATCGACAAAGAAGTATGTTGCGAGCCTGTATAGTGTAACGCCGCCACTGGCGTAAGTCTGACTTGGACGTTGAAAGGGCGTTGACTACTCAGCGTAAGGACCTAAGCTAGGTTGACGACTTGGATACACAGCCTCTCGGTGCACGTGATCCTCAGAGGCACTAGGGCTAAGTCCACTAGGCGTAGTTGATGCACAACTTGCTCTACGAGAGTCAAGCGAAGGAATAGGCCAACAACTGACAGGAGAACGAGGAGCAGGAATAGGATGGCTATTGAAGAAGACCAGAATGGCGTACTCTGGTCTTCGAGCTCCTCTACTTATACAAGAGGGGTATGGCTTTAAAGCTCCCCGTGAATCTGTACTACTAGTAGCGTAAATAGCTCGAACCCTACTATCGCTGTCCTAGTAATGAGTCATGCCTACTGTGGCATGTGATATCGTACCGCTGACTGATGCTAGAAGTCCATGACCAATTATGACTTACTAAGGGAGTCATAACCACCTAGTAAGCATCCACTTCCACGACCGTAACATCACCCCCTTTTCAGCTGTGACGCCCACGGCGCCGAGTGGGTCCCAATCCTCCAACCCAGCCCTCCTGCACCTCTGTAATCCGGTCCCACGTGTTAGCCATCTCGAGCCTAAACTTGGAACGAGTGAGCTCCCCTTGAACGCCTCCAAGTGCCTGTGCTAAGGCATGGAGACGCTGCTCCATCCGCTCCGCCTCCCGCTTGTAGGCCCGGTAGCGCACCAACTCCACCTTCAAGCTTATGTCCTTAAGCTCGTTGACGGCGCGATCCACACGGTGCTGGTTGCTGTGCCCGCCCATGAAGGCGTACATGTCCTCAGGGGCGTAGTGGGGCTTGCCCGCCTCACGCACCTGCGCCTCCGCGTACAGCGGCCTTGAGTACACCTTCTCGCTGTCCTCGACGAGGGCGAGGACTTGCAGGTCCGGGCCCATGATGGCCTGGACGAAGGTGGCTTGGCACGTGACCCCCTGTGCGTCGGTGATGGGGTAATGGATGAAGTCCTCCCCTCGGTTGTGCTTGTAACCGTAGGGGGCGTTGCGGCTGCTTCCGCTGAGGAAGCGGAGACGTACAGCAGGTTGTGGGGCGTTTTCGACGTCGACCTGGATGTCCTGTCGGTACAGGGGGTGTCCGAGGGAGTCACACACAAATGGGGTTTCGCGGGGGTTGTCAGAATCGGTGGCGGTGATCAAGAATGGCTGCTCAGCTGGGTAGTACTCCCTCAGCGCTCCCTCGACTGCATCGTACACTGCCCTTTCAGCATCGCGTTGAACCACTGGCGCCGCAGGAGGAGGCACGTTCTCCTTGTCGCTGCCATCGTCAACTGATGGTCTCGCCACTTGGCCGCCTCGTATCGCCAATTGTGTCACACCTTCCAGGCTAGCCACTCCTGCGTCGCCTCCGTCTTCGACCCCGGGAGCGGGGTTGGGCAGTGGGGTGCGACCGCCGCTGACAGCTGCGTGAAGCTGCTGCAGTTCTTCTTGGGAGTAGGGGGCGGTGGAGAGTCTTCGACCGTGCATGTCGAAGAGCCAGTAGGAGGCTGGTGCGGCGGGGTCGTCAATGTCTTCGATGGAGCTTGCGTGGTCAAGGGCGTCAACGAGCTCTTCGTGGGTGAGGGCGTCGACGCCGTGGGTAGCGAGAGACGAGGCAATGGTGGAAGTGGAAAGAGACATCGTTGTCTGAGAGTGGGATCCAGGGTGGAAAGATGGTATGAACTTAGCGTTGTCAAGCTCCCTTATATCCCCCCTTCGCACTTGTATACTCCGCTCGAACTCCACTATTGCTTCATCAGCAAACACATCATCCTTGTTGACCCACTGATTGTCCGAGTCGGAGTACCCCTTCCATTTCACGAGGTATTGCAATCTTTTGTTCCGGCCAGTCCGTCGAGAGTCTAGAATGTGCTCGATTTCATATTCCTCTTCGCCTGCCACTAGATCCGGTGGTGGGCACTGGAAGTTTTCTCCGTGCATGGGCGTCTCGCAATAAGGTGTGAGTAAATCAATGTGGAACACGGGGTGGATGCTCCATTGCGTGGGGAGCGCCAGTTCGTAATTGACAGGTGACAAGACCTTGGTTATCGGGAAAGGTCCATGCCGGCGTGCGGCTAGCTTCGCTGTGGGTTGATTGGTGTGCAGATGCCGCCCTTCCAACCATACTTGGTCGCCCTCTTGGTATCTCGGAGTGTTTCGGTGTTTGATCCATAGGGCCTGGGCTTTCTTTATCAAATTCTGGGCGTTCTCCCGCGCTTCTCGGAATTGTTGGAGTCTCGTGAGTACCTGTGGGATAGGAGATTGCTTATCAGCCCAATCAGCGCGCGGATTGTATCCCATCATCAGGGCGAAGGGAGACTTCCTTGTTGCCTCGTGGGGCCAGCTGTTGTGAGCGAATTCTGCCATGGGGAGAAAATGCGCCCAGTTATCTTGACGCTTGTTAGCCCAGAATCGGAGATATTGTTCGAGCCACTGATTGGTTCTCTCGGACTGGCTGTCGGTACGTGGGTGATACGCCGTTGATATGTTCTGGTAGATCCCTAAGATCCGACACAACTCCCTCATGAACTTGGAGGCGAATCGGGGGTCTCGGTCGCTGATAATCTTGGAGGGGAGTCTGAATCGTCGGAATATGTGTGTAACATACAGCGCCGCTGTTCCTTCTGCCATGATCTCTTCTACACATGGGATGAAAATTGAGGCTTTGGTGCAGTCGTGGTCAGTGACTGTGAGGATCGAATCGTGTCCTTGGGAGACCGGCAATTTAGTGATGAAGTCTAGGGCAATGGTCTCGAATGGCTTAGCTTCGGGGGTCGGCGTAATGGGTGACAGTGGCACTTTGGTTGGTCAATTGTTGACTTTGTGGCGCTGGCAGTCAGCGCAGCCTTTGACGTACTCAGTTACGTGCTCCAACATGCGTGGCCACCAGTAGTGTCGTTTGATGATCCGGGCGGTGCGTTTAATGCCCGGGTGTCCGTAGACTGGAGGGTCATGATGGTTTCGAATAATGAGGTGGATGTCTTCCTCGTCCCCTGTGATGACTCGTGCTCCCTGCCTGTACCAGACGTCATCGACCTTTTTGAGTTTGTGTGGGTCTACCCATGGGCGTATTCTGGCTTCATCCTGGCGGTGATTCTCGGGTGATTGGGTGGTCATGCTGCGTGTGAATACAGCTTCGGGCAGTACGATGACTCCTTCATTGTCCTGTTCGCCTTTGTCGTAGTCAGGTCGTCTTGACAGGGCGTCTGCTCGTCCATTGCTTGTTCCTTTAATGTGGTGGATCTCGAAGTTGTATTCCATTAGCTCCAACACCTCCCTGGCAACTCGGCAACTTATCTTCTGGGGGGACTTCCAGTGCGTGAGATTTAGATGGTTGGAGAAGATCTTAATTTTGTGTGGGGATTCTGCCAGGTAGGGTCGCCAATGCCGAAGGGCTTTGACGATTGCCAAGAGTTCCAGGTCGTAGATGTCATAGTTGCGCTCCGCTTCGTTAAGCATGGCTGAGTAGTAGCCTATCAGATGTCACTTTCCGTCCCCCTTTTTCTGCATCAGTACCGCACCTACGGCGTATCCCGATGCGTCCACTTCCAGTTTGAATTGATCGGTAAGGGTAGGATGTGCGAGGACAGGTTCGGTGGTTACAAGGTCTTTCAGCGTCTGGAAGGCCTTCTCTTCGTCCTGCCCCCAGGTCCATTCCGTGTCTTTGCGCGTGAGTTTGTTTAGGGCTCGTGCATGTGTTGCGAAGCCGCGGATGAAGAGGCGGTAAAAATTGCAGAAGCCCAAGAAGGAGCGTACGTCACGTACTTTTGTGGGGCGGGGCCAGTCACGGATGCCTGAAATTTTTACTGGATCCATGCGTGTCACCCCCTTTTCAAGGATGACCCCCAGGTAATCCATCCGCGGTTGGTGAAACAGGCATTTCTCCAGTTTGAAGTAGAGGTCGTGGTCCAACGCGACTTGTAGAATGTCGCTGACGGCCTCGATGTGAGCGGCTATACCCACATTCTCGTGGGTGGCTATGCCAATGTTGTCCATGTAGATGCGTATGACGGTGCTGAGCAGAGCGTGTTTGGCGATGATGGGGGTGCATATGTAATCCATCATGGCTTGGAAGGTCGCCGGTGAGTTGGTGAGACCGAAGTACATCACCAGTGGTTCGTAGAATCCGTAGCGTGTTTTAAAAGCAGCTTTTGGTTTGTCTCCTTCTTTTATACGCACGTTGTTATACCCCCATCGAACGTCGAGTTTAGTGTAGATGTGGCCATTCCCTAGGTCGTTGATAAGCTCTGCCATGAGGGGTAAAGGGTATTGGTTGCGGATGGTGCATGCGTTGATCTTCCAGTAGTCTTGGATGGGACGAAGTTTTCCGTCTTTCTTTTTGATGAAGAAGAAAGATGAGGCATAAGGGGATTTAGATGGTCGAATGTACCCCATTTTGAGCTGATCCTCGAGCCAGGTCTTTAACTGGCCGTCTTCCTCTTGTGTCATAGGGTACACTTTGCAGTCAATGGATGCTGGGGTATCGGGTTTGAAGTCGATCGCATGGTCCCAGGGCCTCGATGGTGGGAATCGATGTGACGCTTCCTCGCTAAAGATTTTCGCGAATCTCTGGTAAGGTTCCGGTATTACTACTGGTGCTGTTGTCTTTTTAGCTTCGATTGCTAGTTCCGTAGCGGTGGTACGTAGCTGGCATGCCTCCTCCAATTCTTGTACAATGTCCCCCTGTTCTTCTTTAGTGAAGGCGGCTGCAAGTACGGTCTGTGGCTCCGAGGGGTTGATGGATCGTAGTACCACTGGCAAGGCTTGTTCGTGTATCGTGGCGTGTTTCCAACTGATAGTGGGCTCGTATGCGGCGAGCCATGGGTATCCGAGGACCAATTCTTCATTTCCTATGTCGGTGACTAGGAATCTCATAGTCCTATGAACTCCTTTTGTTTCCACGTCAAGGTCAATGAAGTGGGTGATGGACCCAGCTTTATTTTCCGTATTGTCAATGTTCCAGATTTTCTTTGGGCGGTCTAAGGTTTGCAGCCCTAGGCCCATTCGCTTCGCAAATGAAGGTCTTATGAAGTTGTCGGTGGCTCCGCATCAGGAAAACCCATGATTTACTTATCAGTTCTTTTTGCACTTTTTGCACTTTCTTCAAGTAAAAAAAGTACACTCAGTGGAAAGTACCACCTACTTTCCAAAAGAAATCCCTTCTTCTTTCTATGTACCTTTTCTTACCTTTCCACCTTGCTTTCCACAATACTTTCTGAGTGTACTTTACTTTTCTTAACAATTAGTGATTTGCCCGGGTAACCCTTGATGAGGGCTACCCGTCCATACCCATACCCGTACTAGTACGGGTTCTCGCGGGTACGGGTTGGGGGTTGACGGGTTTTGTATTAGCACTGTACTACGGGTTACTATACTACGGGTATGGGAACACAACGCATGATATAACTAACTACTTACTAGTGATGTCATCGCCATCGCTCTCCCCGCCGCCACCTTCGTCACCACCGCTAGTATCACCCGCACCGCTGGTCCGCTGCCATCATGATGGTCATCATTAATGCCGCCGTTGTCGTGGTTGTCTTCGCCGTTGTCGCCGCCACGATCGTCTTCGCGTCGTCGTCGCTGCCGTGGTCGTCTTTCGCGTGGTCGTCGCCGCCGCCGCCGCGGTCGTCTTCGCGTCACCACCGCCGTGGTCGTCCCTGCGTCGCCGCCGCCGCCGCCGTCTCCGCATCACCGCCACCGCCGCCGTCTCCGCATCACCGCCACCGCCGCCGTCTCCGCATCACCGCCACCGCCGCCGTCTCCGCATCACCGCCGCCATGGTCGTCCCCGTGTTGTCGTCGCCGTGGTCGTCCTCGCGTCGCTGCCGTGGTCGTCCTCGCGTCGTCATCGCCATCTTGATCGTCTTCGAGTTGTCGCTGCCGCATCCGTGATCGTCTTCGTCGTCAACGAATGTCAGCGCGTAAACTTGAATGGACCAATACTCATCTTTTTGGTTTTGTAGGGTGGCACTGCTGGCGGCGTCTTGTGAACATCTGGGGCAAGCGCACACTGGGTTTGTAAAAGGGTAATAGAAGTCGAGGGTAGGACTTACTAGTTTTGATACCGTGGCGAATCATGTGGTGATCCGATCCGATGAATGTGTGGCTCAACCAGAGCCATCTCTAGAGGGAAGGGTAACTTTGGTACTACCTGAAGATGGGGTCATCGGCGCGGGTGGGCCGAGGAGCGAGGGGGAGCATGGATGTGCTGTCGAAGGCTGTCCGCTCGCGCAGTTAGTTCCTTGGTGAAGGCGGGCTGCAGGGGCCCAAGCCGGCAGATGATGGAGACGTGGCGAGGATGTCAAGCACGGGCGCGGGGACATCATACTTTGCGAGGGTTGCGGGAGGAGTGAGCAGCATGTGCGCTACATCGAGCGCAACGTTTCCCTAGCCGATGATGAGACGTGTTCCGTCTCGTGTAGCGGTGGTGGCGCGGTTGTGGCACAGGACGCGTGGGTGTGTAGTGGTACGTCCGACTCCAAGTCCGTCGCCAGGCGTTCGCATTCGGCGAGACATACTGGTGGTTCGGAAGTGTGTCGTTAAGGGGCAACTTGAAGGTGAAAGAAAAGACTCGGATCGTGAAGTCAATTCAATACTACTAGTACCAGAACTACAGAATCTCGAACGAGTGGTGGTCAGCGAACTTGTTTACATAATAGTTAGCAAATGAATCAAGAGTGTCAGTGTAAGAGAAGTGCATCCGAACAGGCTCCCGGCCGAAGTAAGGGAGGAGATGGACTGCGCGGAAGATGGTGTCGATATGCACGACCCCCAGAAGCGGTTGCTCGTGCCGATCATATTCACGTTTGACTAGCCACATACCTGTCGCCTCGTCCCTGCGCGCACTATCATCGGAGAGAGTATACCACCATACAAGCGCTGCGGGAAATTTGTCACCACCATGCTCGAGAGAGAAAAAAAGGAGAACTCGAGCGACGGCATAGCCAGACATCGGGAGGTCCTTGTTTCCACCATCCCCCATGTTTACCAGGACCACGTCATGCCGCGACAGTCCCTTCCTCCAACTCCACGTAGACCGAATTTGTTCTCGACGAAGCCCATGTACACCGCAAGGGTCGCTAGGGGCAAAGAAGATGGACGAGGCGGAGGTATAGAGTGAAACTTTCTTATTCGAGACCGGGAGCCCTCGTACACGTAGAGTCTCCGAGTCAGAGGTATCCGCATTGGGCCTAGAGCCGCTTGATAGCTGGTAGTAGAGGAAACATTGAATGAGCACGGGGAACGTGGGCTGTTTGATGTATGTTGTGATGCTCGTCACCGTTCCCTTGTGGTCTGGGTATGGTATGAATACCATTCTTGGATCTAAGATTAGTTCTGCGTACATGATGTCTTGGCCAGTTCAACGTGAGCAAGAATTGTTGAGTCATTGACGACGTCGGAAGGGTCTTCGGCATTTTGTTTGCCTCTTTGTTCGTTGAAAGCCTCCCGAACACGCTCTGTAAAGTTTTAAGACTTACAGGTCAATACAAGATAAATGACGAACCCATGACTTTCAACCGCGCATCAAGTTGCGACCTGTCGAGCATCTCCCTCTGCGTGAAGTCGATTCGCGCAGCCGTGAGTTTGTCGAGGCGTTGATTCGTGATAAGAATCTGCTTGAGAGGTTTGTTACGATTGCTTCGGCGCCTTGGCTCTTTGACGGCCTTGATGTGCTTCGCCTCCGTAATGGACGAACAAAGGCCATTCAGGGCGCCGAAGAGACGTATCGTGTCGGGATAATGGTTCATGGCATGTTGTCGAGGAAGTGAGAAGTTGTCTCGGACACCTTCTTCTTGAAATACGGTCCGGTATTCCAGAAATTGCGCAAGTGCGTCTTCAAGCTTGGTAAGGGTAATCTCCGAAATCACATTATGACGTGCAATATAACAAAAGTCCAAAAAGGCCCTGACTGCGTAGAGCATCTTGTTGGGCATGTATCCTTCAATCGCGGGCAGGTACACCTGTAGAAAGACAGGAATGGAAACTTGAAGGAAAGTAACTGAGAAAATCGGAAACACTCACCTTCATCAAAGCCTTCGAATCGTCCCCGGTCCACTGCTTGAACCCCCGACCCTCAGGAAACCTTCGCAGGCCAGTAAACGGTGGCGCGGCCGCAATCCTAGCAAAGAAGTGTCGATTATTTTTCCTTTGCTCAACCAACTTGCTGAGACATACCGCCGATCGATATCGTCTAAAATTACCTTGCCTGGCGCACCGGGGTGTTTTCGACGTACATACGCTGTTACCCAGTGGACAAGATGGTCCTTGAACGTGCCCTTGATAATTTGGTGTAGGAGATCAGGGGAGAGTAGCTCGTAGACGTCCGCACGGGGGAAATCGTCTGTGAATGGCTAAGGAGGTTTGTGAGTGCAGTAGTTAAAGAAGCGAAAAATCGTCACTGTACCTCGACATCACCCACAACACCATATAACCTCCATAATTCTCCGAGTCCAAGTAGTTCTCGAAGGGCGTCGGTTTGTGAGTGCAGTAGTTAAAGAAGCGAAAAATCGTCACTGTACCTCGACATCACCCACAACACCATATAACCTCCATAATTCTCCGAGTCCAAGTAGTTCTCGAAGGGCGTCGGTTTGTGAGTGCAGTAGTTAAAGAAGCGAAAAATCGTCACTGTACCTCGACATCACCCACAACACCATATAACCTCCATAATTCTCCGAGTCCAAGTAGTTCTCGAAGGGCGTCGGTTTGTTCCCTTGACCTAGGGGTTCCGAGGGTTTCTAGGTCATCTCTATGGGCAGTACACCTAAAAGGCGGTGGAAGGGCTCAAGTTAGCAGCGCGATGTAGAGTAGAACCGAGAAACTTACTTCGGACACCAGTTTGTAACGATGCTAGAGATGAGCACTTGTTCAGGATAATCAGCGATATATGGACTGAGGCCATATATTACCCGCCGATGGAACCCATCGGCACATCGAACAACCTCTGGCTCCGACATTCCCGGACATAAGCTGGAGAGGATGCGAGCAAGTGAGGTGTGAAATAGCTGGCGGCGGAACCTCCGAAACCCAGGGTTGTCGCTGTACCTTTTCTCAGCTGTCGTCGTAGAGCAGCGTCAGACAGACCAGTTAGCCACACGATAAAGGCACTCGCTTTGGGCTATCGCAAGGAATCCCGCAAGCGCAACTCCACCACGATGAGACTGGCGAAGGTTGTTGTGAAGGTTCCCAATCGACAAATACAAGGGGTAATAATCTGTCTGACCCGTTGCTACGGACACCGTGGTCTTATCACTTCCCAAAATGATGGGAACGAACGCCGACCCATGCGTCTTTGGATCTCGAGCTATTTCAGTCTGAAGAATTGTCAGCGTGAGCCATGGTTTTGTAGAAAGAATTAAGAGATCGCACCGCTTGCTCCCAGGCCCAGTCGCCGCTCATCATGTGCTCGTACAGGCGAGTGCCGTCTTTATCAAAGACATAATATGGACCAAAGTCCATGCCGCCCTCATAGTCTGGATTCGTCAGCATTCCGCGGACAATCAGATGAGGGTCGCGGTAGAACACCTCGTGCACGTCCGACATCCACTTTGGTTGGGATGCGTCGACATCGCCGAGTTCGCTATGATAACGGACTGTGAAACTTTGCCAGGGAACATCGCCAACAGTCAGTTCATCAATTGCCGCATAGAGGTCCTCATGGTTTGAGAATGGCACGTTACCGCTTGACCGCTCCAAAATATTTAAAAGCTTGTCAACATCCCCTTCCGACATGTGAGCCTTGCCGTACAGTAGCTCTGCCATTTCAAACCCCTCCTTACTCTCAAACGCTCCCCAATCGGCTGAGTTCGCGGCTGGTGGACAAGACAGGCGCAGTTGTTCTCCCAGTTTTGGATAGCTACCGTCCTGTCGGCAGGGTTTTCCTATCAACAAGATTGTTAATCGATGGATTGATGGTGAAGAGTCCTCACCGTCAATTTCCGGATGAAACAGGTAGCGTGAGCCTGGAACCCCAGAAGTAAAAGGCACTCGTCTCGTGTGCCCTGCTGGGGGTGACGAGGAGATATCTGTATCGACATCGAAATCTGAGCCTGCCGCGCGTGGAGCGGAGATTGTCGAGTGAAAAGCAGTGGTAGTGGCGGAGGTCGGGACAGGCGACAAAGGACGGTGAGTGGAGGCATGAGAATGTTGAGGACCTTCGCAGGCGGAGCCCTGAGCGCCAGAGTCTGATTCAGACGAGGTCGCCTGGTCTAATTCGTTTGCTGGCACATCCGAAAGGTCGTCGGACTCTAACTTGTCCAAATACATCGTATAAAGGTGCGGAAGAGGATCTAAATATGGGTCAGTACAAACTACACACCCGCGCTGCTTGGGACTGACCGTCTAAGTCGTCTTCAGGGTTCCAATCTGGGTGAACAAGAAGCCAGTGCTTTTTGAGGCCAAGGTCGGTTCGAAACGACCTTCCACAGTGTGGGAAGGTACAACAAGTGTAGGAGTTCTCGATTGCCATCTGTTCTGAGTGGTACATTGAGGCTGACGGAAAGTTGAAGGAAAAGAAAACTTCGCGAATTACTAGTACTTACATTACATTATATACACTAATAATTATTTCGGTCAAATTACTAGAATTGTATTAGCGAACAGAAATATTATATTAATCAGTAATATTCACTACGGTCGTACGGGGGCCACAGAGTAGTAATAAAAGCCTCTACTCGACCAGTAGAACATTTTACGAGAGAGAGGGGCAGTGAAGAAGGCGCAAGCGTAACAAATAAACTTCTGGTAGTACTGAGAATCGGCCCCCTGCGAACACCTGAGTCGAACGGTACTGGTGACAGTACAGCTTTAGAGCGACCGTCGCTTCCCGAACGCGCGTATGCAACCGCTGCAAGCCAATTGATGCCACGCGTGAGAATGACCAGCGCCAACGTAAGCCGACGCGACACGATGACCGGCGCTCGTTCTCGTTCTCGTTCTCGTCGCCTCGACTCACCTCACTCACACCCATCCATCCACACACACAAGGTATGTTATGACCACTCGCTGAAGAAGCGATACTTACATGCTGTAGATGCCGTATCGAATGATTCGTATTGTGGCGGCGGTAGTAGTATTGGGTTACTTGGGGCAATATGGCCATCGGCCCATTGGAGGACCAGGTACGTCGTGTTTTCGTGTTATGCGGCCTCGCTAATCGTTCCTAGATGCGAGACCAACACGTTTGGATCGTCATCGGATTGAACGTCACCATCCGCATGTTTTGGCATGGCGATATACTAGTCGAGCGCGCCATCGCCCCGTTCCAAGTCGTGATACCTCGCGATCAAGTCGCTCCAGCAGCTTGAAGGGTTAAAGGGATGGGGTATATGTAAACAAATTGAATAAAGTGTCCGTTCCGTTGAAAAAACAAACATATCTTCGAAGACACTAAGTCGCCTTGTGAACGCTCGTTCGAGCGAGGCGTTGCGTGATAAGATGCACAGTGATAAGATATCCTGGCTCGCACGCACTTTATTTGAAGTTCTATATATCAGATCTCATAAGTAAACGAGGAATCATAGAAGGGGATGACGCTCAACTGGCACAACGAAGTGGTGAGGATGCGTGGGAATATAGCGAGGCGTTGCGCGATAAGATGTACAGTGATAAGATATCCTGGCTCGCACGCACTTTATTTGAAGTTCTATATATCAGATCTCATAAGTAAACGAGGAATCATAGAAGGGGATGACGCTCAGCTGGCACAACGAAGTGGTGAGGGTGCGTAGGAATATAGCGAGGCGTTGCGCGATAAGATGTACAGTGATAAGATATCCTGGCTCGCACGCACTTTATTTGAAGTTCTATATATCAGATCTCATAAGTAAACGAGGAATCATAGAAGGGGATGACGCTCAACTGGCACAACGAAGTGGTGAGGATGCGTGGGAATATAGCGAGGCGTTGCGCGATAAGATGTACAGTGATAAGATATCCTGGCTCGCACGCACTTTATTTGAAGTTCTATATATCAGATCTCATAAGTAAACGAGGAATCGTAGAAGGGGATGACGCTCAGCTGGCACAACAAAGTGGTGAGGGTGCGTAGGAATATAGCGAGGCGTTGCGCGATAAGATGTACAGTGATAAGATATCCTGGCTTGCACGCACTTTATTTGAAGTTCTATATATCAGATCTCATAAGTAAACGAGGAATCATAGAAGGGGATGACGCTCAGCTGGCACAACGAAGTGGTGAGGATGCGTGGGAATATCAATCCGACACCATCTAAGTTTCCTCCAGCGTCTTCGCGAAGGGCCCAATCTCTTGAGTTTCCGGCTAGTTCCGACATCTCACCTGACCTGACCTTCCTCGGAAATCTGACCTCCGCCGAGAACCAATGGAGGCCGATTGGAGGGTACGCTATGCCCATCGCTATACCGAGAACATCCACGATTTGAGTGCTTGAAGGGTGACCCCATATCTTACAATACTCTTCCGAGAGACCAGCATTTCTCAAGTAAAGACCACGCTTCGATTGGATGAAGCAAAAAGAGCAACGTAATTTCTGAGTAGTTACTCTTTCATGATCTGGTTCATCAGGCTCCTAGAGCATATTAGGGCATGTGTGCAAGTAAGGTCAGATAGCTCACAGGGGCCAATGATTGACTCAATATGGTGTAAAATTTGGGGGATGACGACGAGACGAAAGACTCCTGGTGAGACCGCATGTGTGGGGCGATGTTGGCAGGGAAGGTGCATATGTTTGCAATGATGAAGGGAAACACTGGAACAAGGATAAGTGGATAAGTCCGTCATGCCACTCACATTACAAGACGTTGGGATGGGACCGCTCTCCCCAAGCATGAGCCCACGAAGCATGAGACAAGTGCATGTGACATGTGACCAGTGACCACTTGGGAATCATTAACTGTAACTTTGAACCCCGCTCTTGATTTCGAATGTGCTCTGAGTAGTAGAGGTGTCATCCGGAAGCCTATTGAAGCCATAATTCTCTGGGGTGGTTGATACACTTTCTAGGCTGGCAATGTAAAGTATCATCTTGGTGCCAATTACGTTCGTCCTACTCCATCCATCCGGCAAGAAGGTCTCTCTATCACTCGTCGCCAACCTTATCACATTTGGAGGTCTGTGATCCGGTTGTCCTCGGCAAAACTCACGCAATCCAATTTTTGGAGAATGACGAAGTTAACCATACTGCCATGGATGTTTTGCCTCGATACTACTTCTGCAGGACAGGGCATCGTCTACGAAACTACGGGCTTCCACAATCTCCCATCCCATAGCTTGAGCACTGGTAGCACAATCCATTTTATCGTCGATAACCAGATTGGCTTCACTATCAACCCTCGTTTCTCGCGATCAACACCATATCCTTCCGATATTGCCAAATCCCTCGATGCACCAAGTTGAATCTTCCGGAGAGAGCAGACATTGAGATGAAATTCATAACTATCCCTCTTCTCGTCGCTGGCCCTGGTCTCGGTAAGTCCTTCCTATCATATCGATCAGGGGCCGACTAAGACCCCGTCGTTACTCATCGTTTCTAACCTTGCGGCTGCAGCAAATCCGCTCCATGCCCCAGGTGCGCGGGGCCAAGTACGTACCGAGACATACTTTGTTGTGTGGCTCGTACCCGCAGACCTAAATCTCATCTCTTATTGTTTTACTATAGGGCCATTGTGCTTGCATGTCTCAGTAGTGGCCCGTCTGTATATGTACCTGAAGCGCAGATTGTATTTGGATGCTTGTTGAGGTACTATGAGTACTAGAAGCGGACCGTTCACTGACGTCGCTAGATATTCCACAACTATTTCGTAAGTACATCCGGCATCCATTGCGACGGTCCGATGCGCACGGGCTTCATGTAGCCATAGTCCCTACGGACCATGCACTCTAGAGCCCTGATGTGTTCCTGGATTTCCGGTTCACCTACTACATGGATTCGCCAAGAGGTTGAACCGGCCTCGACTGGGGCACACCAATGGTGACTCGATGATGTGCTTGACACTGAGAGCTTTCATGCCGGAATGAGTGACTTACAGCCTTCAAGGGCAAACCACTTCTCGTTGGGGTACTTGCTGGCAATGAATTTCTCGAAGGACTCGGACCAAGTGATAATGTGAATTCCGCTGGATCCTCTACCACTGTACCCACCACCCCTGTCAATTGTCCTACTGGCGGGGAGCGCGAAGGGGTCAGGACTTGGTGAGTGTCGCCTTTGATCGTGAGTGCATGTGTGACCGCCATCATGGCCCCCGTTGTACCACTCCAGGACGATATGCGCTCAGACGAAAGTATTCCAAATCGCACTGGAACCGGTTATGATTCACATGAGTACCGTATGACTCGGATAAAGATAAAGTTACATTAAGTACACCTCTCACATTTTATTAAAGTTGAATTGCTAAAACTCCCGACTCCGTCCAAGTGCGAAAAAAAAGGAGCGGACTTATTAGCAAACGGCACCAATTCCAAAAAGGAAAAGTAACCGTCAGTTGGTTAGAGCGGCAAGTACGTGGCAAGTACAGACAAACAAAGTTGAAACGCGTGGTTAGGAACCACAGGGTTTCCTACCACACCCTAAGGTTCTTTCCAGCACTGAAGCACCCAGCTCACAGCATGTCCAACGCTACTAACTCTGGTGAGAGAATGTCTACAAGAGGCGACGCCAAGGAGAAGATGTCCAAAGTTATGGCCATCGTTCGCTCTGGTGGTCTTGAGGAGGATTCGCGTCAAGAGAATAGCAAGGCGGCGAAGAAGTCTGGCAAGGCATCCACTGGCAAGGCGTCCACTGGCAAGGCATCCACTAGCAAGGCGTCCAAGAAGGTTCCAGTTTCTAAACTAGCTGAACTCGAAGACGCCTCCCTGAGGAAAGCGGAGGCTGCGCGCTCGAGTCACCCTCGTCGCTTGACAGATGAGGTCCTAAGCGGTACGTTTTCATCATCTTGACGACATTTACTCTTCTGACGACGACAAAGTTGGCTGTTGACGTAGTTGAAGTGCCTTGCTCTGAATCCGAAATCAACGACGGTGAGTCCAGATCTTCCTATCTTGTCGTCTCCTTTCCAAGGTCTTGGTACTGTGTTTAACTAGCTTCTCAAGAAAAAGAGAAAACGGCCGTAAAAGCCGTCACTAAGGTTAACGCTGGGACAACGGACGCAGCTCGCCCTATCCACAAGGTGGCCCAGAATGAGCTTGGAAGTAGCTCAGACGACGATGACGACGACGACGACGAGTCAGACAGGCCACCGCCCAAAGCCAGTGGGACGAAGGCGGCAGGAAAAAAGAAAAAGAAAGCAAGCAAAGCGAAGTTAGTACGAGAAGAAATCAAAAGCAATCGCATGCATTCAAAACAAGCAACTCGATCTGAGGTGAGGGAATGTTGATTGACGTTCGGAGTTTGCTGACAAGCTCTTCTTTTCCAGAATGGTGGGCGTGACAATCAAACGTAAGCAATGTTGTCTTTTTCTTCCTTGTTCGTCCTCAATGAATTGTCGTTATTCTTCCACAACCGCAGGTTCGAGACTCCGGATGCGAAGAAAAATATAAATACCACTGTTGTAACCTGGGTTCATGGAATTTCACCGCCCAACTCACCGCCTCCCAAGAAACAGAAGTCTGTGTCAGCGAAGCCGAGCATCGTCATCTCCAAAGTCTCAACCAAGGCAAAAACTACCTCTGGCAAGTCCGCTTCGTGTGCGATTGTATCCACATCCACCACCAACGTCCTCGCGAAGCCGGTGCGCAGAGCCAAACGTCGACATGAAGAACTCGAATCTTCAAGTGACTCCGAGTCCGATGGCGAGGTTGAAGGGGGGGTGCTTGGAGGGATGGACGACGACTACGACGACGCGATGGAGCAGGCTGCTGCCGCTTTGAGCCCCATGAAGGCATCAGCTGCCGCACAAAGGAACAAGGTAAGTTATTTCATCCTCACGACAATCTGTTACGGTTGCCTCATGGCATTGCAGAACAGCCTCGACATACGCACTGGGATCGCAGGTCCCACTCAAACAAAGAAGCCGAAGAAGCGAGGCAATGGCTAACTCCCCAATGGTGCACTTGACTCTGGAAGGTGGTCGGCCGTCTTCATCCCGACTTTTCTCCGGTACCTTGGCGGCATGGAAAAGGACATCTGGGCCTTTAAACGGCGCGACACCGTGCACGTGTTACAAGCGATTTGGAACACAGTTTACGCAGGAAGTACCGATAGGGGCATGCCAAAAGTCAAGCATATGGTCGAGATAGGCGGCGCCGTTCATGAAGTGGTCCGGTAATTTACTCATCATAGCCTTGAAATATACTAACTTTTCTTAGGCCGTCCAGCGAGCCACAGAGTGGCGAAACGCAGTTGGCTCCACTGGACTCTCCGTCGTTGGAGACTTCATGGACTCAACAGGTCTGGATACTACTGAAGCCCGCCAGGGAAGCCGCAGAGCAGTTGCTCTCCAATGAGCGGTACGTTTATCTCAAGACGAAGGATGTAGTGGAAGATGGGATGGCAACGGTGAGAAAAGTATTTTATATACGCCCGTGTGATCACTGAAAGAATGTAGGTTAAACGTGCTGGCCGCTATCGAGGCCCGCTGGTAACCCACACTTTGGCGCAATGCTGGATCGATTTCGAAGGCTCTGTCGAAGTACCCGGTTACGTTGACGATGACGACTTCCCGTATGCTGCACTCGTTCTCTGCGCGACCTCTGTAAGCTTTATTCATTATACTGTAATCAAACTACTCATGAAGCGCAGGTACATCGCACTCTCTGGCTCTGGGCCAACGGATACATCAGCAAAGAAAGTTACGATGCTGGGTTAGCCCAAAAGAAGAACGGTATCCTCAAAGCGCTGGGCCCAGATGGTAAGTTTACGAAGACCACGAACTTCAGCAAAGAGCAATGGGAAGAGATCAGCGACATCCACACCCGTGACGTCTGGTCTGTTGAGCCCGAGAAGCTTCGAGTCGTCCGAGCAGACATTGACACGGCTGTCAATCGGATTCGCAATCGCAAGCCAACTAAGCGCAGGGTAAGAAGGGAAGCGGATCAGTTGGTGAAGAAATCTCGGGGCCTTGGAGATGAGTACCGAATTGCTTCGTCCGATAGCAATTTTTGGTTTGTCCTTTTTTTTTGGCTGCGGCTGTTCTGATCCCGTCTCCTAGATTCTTCGCGTGCACGCGTGTTTACTGTGTAGTAAACTCATATTGTTTGTCAATCAATTGTCACCGCGACCAGCGCTGTATTCGTGCATCAATTTTTTAATACCAAATACTACGTTTTGACCATTTCGTTCGACAATTTCCGGTGCCCTAGGACCCACAAACAAGGTGGAAACATGGCAGAGAAGTATTGACGCAAATGGCTGTTCTGAAGGTAAGCTCATCTGAGTCTTTTTGTTAATGACAGGGTAAGTCGGGTTCTCCGTCTTGTCCCGCCATCCCCACGCTTTGCCATCCGAGTCCTTGCCAGGCCAGGTATAACTTTCTAGTGAACATATCTACTAGAAACAGGGTCGGCAAAACAGTCAGGGTAGCGATTTCCCAACCCGTGCAATACCCGTACCCACCTTCGATTCTCTCGCGCTTTCCCATCCCATCCCATCCCATCCCATCCACCCATCCGCCCATCCATCCATCCATCCCTGTCTTTCGTCGTTCATTATCTCGCCTCGCCGCATCACATCGAATCGGCCACGTATTTTCATCTCACAAACGGCCCCAAGGCTCATAGGCCCCAGCAGTGCGTTCCTGCGTCTTGTGCTGTCTCTGTTCGGCGTGCCCACATCTGAGTCGGTGGCCTCTTCTAGCAGCAACTCGACGTCCGTAACTTCTTTCCAGTCGTCTCGTCTCACCCCTCACACTCTTCCAATACAACAGATGGCTCATCGGCGCCTCTCTCCCTCACCTCACCTCTCGGTCTCGGCATTCCCACCTGTATGTTGCAGCTCTCGAGACGCTAAGTGTTCTTTTTGGACTTCAAAATGTTTTCTACTACTGACTTAGAGGACCATGATCTCTCAACAGGGCCACATGTAGTGATTGTCACGGGTTCTGGTAACCCGCACGGGTCACGGGTCGGGTGCCGGGTACGGGTACGGGTAAGCCTTCTTCAACCCAAGGCAAACCCGTACCCGAACCACGGGTTATAGGTTACAACTCGAAGCTTGCCCTCGGGCACCATGTTTCCGTCGCCACATCACCTCCGCGCCATGCTCACCCACCTTTGCACCTCAAACCATCCCACCTTCTACTGCCTCCACCCTTCCCCGCGCACAAGTCCACCATCACTACCACCCCATCACGGTGTGCAAGACCGCTCCGACGCACTCCATGTCGTCTTCGTTTTCGATCCCGTAGATGTAGTTTTCATGTTAAACCTTGATGACGACGATGGCGCCGGCGCCAGGCACTCTGCTTTGGCAGAGCCCATGCCCCATCTGCTGCAATCACGGCGACGAAGATGAACAACGAGGGCCACGCCGCCGACGCAGACTCGAGGTACGTGAGCCACCAACCACGATAGCGGCACCCCACTGACTAAACTAACCTTCTCCGAGCCGCACCCAATCCCTACCTGGGTGGTCAGTCAATTCAACTCCAAGCCGCGTGCGCCGCTAGCCACCAAGATGTTGTGCGCGACATGCTGTGCGGCCTTCACCCCTCCTCGCAACCCTCGCAAAGTACGATGTCCCTGCGCGTGCTCAACGTCCTCGCCACCTCTCCATAATCTGCCAGCGTCGGCCCCTTCACCGTGGAACTGCGCGAGCTCACAGTTCTCAACAGCACGTCCATGCTCCCTCTCGCTCCTAGGCCCATCCACGCTGACCCTTCCCAGTCATGAACGTCTGGTCGAGCCGCACCCTCATCGAATTGGATTACCACATGGTTCGCCGCGGTATCAAAACTACCTATTAAGTCCCGCCTCTCGCCCCTTGTACCCTCCACTAACTTCTATTCCTTTTACAAACCAGCGTGCGGCGCTTGCGCCAGATGTTCACAAGACGCCGTCAGCAGTGCCACCCCACAAAACCAAAAAAGATGAGTGTCGGTCCATTCAAGTTTACGCACTGACATCCGTCGTCAACGAAGACGATCAAGACTGCGGCGGTGACGCGAAGACGATCAAGGACCACGGGGGCGACGACAACGACAACGACGAAGACAATCAAGACAACCACGGCGGCGATGACGACGACGCGAAGACGATCACAGCGGCGGCGACGACGGCGAAGACGATCAAGACGGTGGCTACGCGAAGACAATCAGGAACCACGGCGGCAGCGGCAACGACGACACGAAGACAATCAAGACGGCGGAGGCGACGCGAAGGCGACCACGGCGACGACGACGACGACGCGAAGGCGATCACGGCGACGGTGACGACAATCAAGACGGCGGTGGCGACGCAAAGACAACCACAGCAACGGCAACGCAAAGACGACGCGAAGACGATCACGGTGGCGAGGGCAAAGACAATCACAACGGCGGCGGCCGGGAGGGCAATGTGATGGCATTGGTTAGTTATACAGTACTATACTTTGTGTACCCATACCTATAGTACAGTACACTAATACAAAATCCGTCAACCCCCGAGACACCCAACCTGTACCCGCGGGAACCCGTACCCGAACCCGCGAGGACGGGTACGGGTACGGGTAGCCATTTTCAACCCTCAGGTTACCCGGGCCAATCACGACTCCCGATGTGTCCGTCTAATTATCAGCTAGACCCGATAGCCTACTGCTCGAGAATGGTACTTTTCCTGCTGCTTGGACTTTCCTGTATATCATGTACTTTCCAAACAGACGTACTTTTACACATGAACATCCTTTCCTGAATGTATATACTTGTTAAAGACCATTGGGGCCATCTACTTTTTTTAGAGGTTTGGAAAGTACAAAAAAAAGTGAGAGGGATTTCTTTTTTGTACTTTTTTTACTTTTGTTTGCAAAAGTATCAAAAAGTATCAAAGGTATCAAAAAGTAAAACAGGGGTTTTCCTGATGCGGAATCTACGAGCCCTTTTATGTCGGCCATGGAGTAACTTGTACGAATTGAGACTGGGATTCTAAGCGATCAGAAGCGAGTCATGATTACAGAGTTACAATTAATTGCCCTCACCCAGGCCGATGGGTTTAGGCGTCCTGAAAACCCTCCTGGTTCCATAGATCCTGGAAGATGATGTCTTTTACGTCATCTGGTGCGGCCCTCACTCCTTCGATCCAACTCCTAGCCGCTTCTTGGGGTGTGGATGTGCTTGCTACTCGTGCAGTCGAGGTTTCTTGACTATGGTAGTCCGTTTCCGTGTACCTGGCCTGGTTTGCGGGGGGTCGGTACTGTCGTTGCTGCTTGCGTGGACGCGTGCAGTCTCGTGAGAAGTGACCGGGGTTATTGCAGTTGTAACAGATAACTTCCCTCATGTCCCTCCGCTGTCCGTTCCCTCTGTTCTGATTCATCCTCCCTGGCGGTATAAATGGGGCACGGTGCGGTTGCGTGCTCCCTGCAAGTACATCTTCCGCTCCGGCGAGGCAAGCACGGGAGCGATCGGCCGAGGTGTCCATGGCATTTGGATCGTAACGGGGAGGTGGGTTCCGCGGTGGATTCCATATGTTCCCGAATCCTCGAGGTGGTTGGGTCCATGGTGGGGTTATTCGTGTTGGGGCGGATAGGTTGAGTCGAGCGCAAAGATGGATGTATTGTTTCTGGCGCCTCAAGGTCGCGGCCTTCCATTCGTCGAATGTTACTGGGCTGTCGAGTTCGTACACCTTGGTGAATAGTTTACTCGGTAACCCCGCCGTGAAGTGGTCGATCGTTTGATGGTCGTTGAGGCGATAGTCAGCCTGTCTTGCTAGTTGTTCGAAGTTGGTGACATACGTATCCACGTCATCTCCGATCATTTTGAATCCTTTTGCTAGCACTGCTTGGGCTTGCTCTTGCTCCAAGATGTTGGAGAAGCGATCCGAGAATCCAGCGGTAAGCGTATCCCACAGGAACTCGTTGTACCTATCTCGGCCTGTCCTTAGCTCGTTGTTGAGCCATCTGAGGAAGCTTAGCGTCCAGTTGCTGACCATGGGTCCTTTGACGAATCCGAGGAACAGTAGGCATCGTCGGTACACGTTCTGAAAGATCGGGGCATCTGCGTTTAATCCCCAGTAAAGGTGCCATTGAGTTAAGAAGGACTCGTACAGTGTTCTGTCCCCTGTGAAGACGGTGGGTTTTTCTCCTTCGAGTTTGCCTTCGCCTGGTTGAGCTCCCCCTCCGGGCGGTCCTCCTCCGGGTAATCCTCCTCCGGGTGGTCCTCTAGGAGGTCCTCCTCCAAAGGCTCCTGGTCCTCCGTGAGGTCGATGTGGAGGTTGACTCCCCCCTGCTCCTGGTGGGGGATCGGGGTGGTCTGGTCCTACAGCGCGAAATATTGCCGCCTTGTCGGCGTCCATCCTATGGCCTGTGGATGGGTTGATGGGTAGGAGAATTGCGTTAGCTTCCTCTCTGATACATCGTACTTCTTCGGTTATTATTGCCTCTTCACGTGTGAGAGTCGTCGTGGCCATTTCTACGGCAGGGGATCGGATATGGATAGTTTCCGGCTCGTGTATGTGGAGGAACTCAGCTGTTTGGATGACTTCAGCTACTTCGGGTTCTTCCTCTTCTTCCGTTTGACTGTCTTCTTCTCCGCTAGTTTCTGAAGGTGCGGGCGTCCTTGGTTCTGATGTACTGGGTTCCTCTTGTTGTCCGTCGACGTGTCCCCACTGCTCTCTTGTAGGTAGGTTTTGTGAGTCGATGTCGCAATTGTAATTTCGTCCTGCTGGTCGTACTACGTCCCACCGGTTGTCTATGGGGTTCCACGTAATCTCCACCCAGCACGTGTTTTCGAAGTTGAACTCAACTGGTCGGTATCGGGTTGGTCCCGATGCGAAGTCTACAAAGTACCCAGTGTCTCCCCGGTATTCTCTCCACCTTGCGGCTCCTAGGAACTGTGTGGGTACGTTGCGGTCTCCTCGTCTCTCGAGGGTGTAGGTTCTAAAATTGGTCCAACGGTCCCGAGTTGTGAACGCCACGGTTGGAAGATTCTGGTCTTAATGTAACGCCGCCACTGGTGTAAGTCCGACTTGGACGTCGAAAGGGCGTTGACTACTCAGTGTAAGGACCTAAGCTAGGTTGACGACTTGGATACACAGCCTCTCAGTGCACGTGATCCTCGGAGGCACTAGGGCTAAGTCCACTAGGCGTAGTTGATGCACAACTTGCTCTACGAGAGTCAAGCGAAGGAATAGGCTGACGACTGACAGGAGAACGAGGAGCGGGAATAGGATGGCTATTGAAGAAGACCAGAATGGCGTACTCTGGTCTTCGAGCTCCTCTACTTATACAAGAGGGGTATGGCTTTAAAGCTCCCCATGAATCTGTACTACTAGTAGCGTAAATAGCTCGAACCCTACTATCGCTGTCCTAGTAATGAGTCATGCCTACTGTGGCATGTGATATCATACCGCTGACTGATGCTAGAAGTCCATGACCGATTACGACTTACTAAGGGAGTCATAACCACCTAGTAAGTGTCCACTTCCGCGACCATAACAATAGGAACCAATAGTGAAACTGACGCATCGGTCCACAGCCCTTCAGAAAAGAGATGTGCGCCGTACAACTTGCAAATGTGAGTACCCAAAATATCGACCACACTCTCGCTGATACGGACACCAGAGGAAAGCAAAAGCTGTTGCGAAGGCGACAACCAATCCGACACCCACCAACTGAAAGAGTGAGTCCTTCGCCATTTGAACCACATAGATTATATTGATAACAGCATTTCCGAAGACTTCTCCGACTTGTCTCCCAACCGTCTCTTCGCTGTGTCTCTTTGCCTTGTTTCCTTGTCTTGTCATCTCGTTCTCACATTGCACACTTCTCTGTTCAAGTTCACCTCAATTTTGCATTTCATTGCTCTACCAACACCGCTCTCCGCAACAACATTCTTCGACTCAGCAGTACCACTAAGAGACTCCGGTTGGTACTCGGTTTGTATCGCGCTGTACGAGTCGAGTGGAGGTATAAGCTTGTAGTTAAATCGATTAGAATCAAGTACATGTGTTTCCATATAGTGTCTTCGAATATGAGTGAATTCGTGCATAATTAATCCAATTGGAGTCAAGTGCATATAGCACATTCGAATACAATCGATTTTTTAAATTTCCCACTGGTGTCTAGATACATTGATTCCTATTGACTGACATTGATTACATCGTTGACAACCAAAACAGGTCAAAATAAAATCGATCTCATCGACTATATGGCGGGATTATTCAAAAAATCATTTATTTTTGGCTGAGTCAGTGACAACCCAACAGAGTCGACTAGAAACTACGAACTTCCCACAGGGCCTGACGTTCCGTGCCCTCCTACCCACTAAAACCTCACTATCGATCATCCAGTTGGGCGGTAGTTCCCACTCCCGGCTGAGGGCTGCTTTCCATGTGCTGTCGACAGACATCATCATGGCAACGCTTCTCTTGATTCTGGTGGCAACTATTTTGTTGTTTGTTAGTCTTTCATTAATTGCTCGTAGCCAACGGTTTTTGATTTCCTGTGTGGAGTGAGTCTTCAATTGGATCGACCTTTCGCACCTCAGAACCCAGATTAGGTATGCTGATTCGGAGATCAGGATGTGCAGTAGGCGGTTTGGGCTGGAGAGGCTAGGTCAGTTTTGCTCTGCTTGGTTTTGCTGGTCTCAGTTTTCCGGTGGCTTTATGGCGAGGGACCCACAGCCCAGGATCGTTCTGAGGTCGATTTGGGGCCGGTCATCTTGGGAGTGTGGCCAGGTCTCCCGTGCTAGGCTCCAGATGAGCCTTACCGACTCGGCGGGGCAGACCGTGAGGATATGTTCCATCGTTTCTACCTTGTGGCATGCGGCACACCACTTCCTGTATTTGCACTCATGTATGTTTTCCCAGAACTCCCCTAACATGAATGTTCCATGCATGGCCTTGAAGAGGTATTGTTGGATTTTTGGCCTGATCGCTCGTTTTCTTATGTTTTTCCAGATTGTTTCCGCCGTCTCCGGCACTTTATTGAAGTTTAGCACCGCTAGTTTCGCTAGGCTGATATTCCTTGTTGTCGTGGGGCGAGGGTGGGGAGGGCAGAGGTCACGTATGCCTTTGTAGGCGGTGGCCTGTGATACTAGCGATGACAGTTTCGCGCCTTGGAGGTCGAAATTCGCTGGGATGTTGAGGGGTAGGTCGTCTGGTGTGTCTTTCTCGGCGCCCTCTTTCGCTAGTTTATCACATTCTTCGTTTCCCAAGATACCGTCATGTCCCTTGACCCATTGGAAGGACGTGGTTGCGGTTCTTCTTTTCAGCAGATAAGCCGCCCTTTTGAATAAGGCTGCGTTCTCTATTCCAATCCATCCGGCGTCCTCCCACTTACTGAGGTTAGTTGTCAGGCCGTCTATGACGTACTTCGAATCGGTCTTTATCAGTAGTATCAGCCAAAAATTGGGGACTTTCCCGACTGCCGCGATTATGGCCACCACTTCTCCTATTTGGTTCGACTGTTTGAGTCCAGGGACCCTTATCGTGTCGTTTCTCGGGTCATCTAGGTTGATCCATACTCCACTGCCACATCTCGCATTTGCTTTGCCGTTGTTAAAGCACGCTCCGTCTGTGTATATCATTACCTTCTGATGGCACAGGTTCAGGCCTACAGTGTAGGGTCTGCAGGCTGGGGTTGGGGACATCAGGTCCGGTTTCATGAATATTCGGAAGCATTTGGTGAGCTCGTCTTTGCATGTTATTGATGGGTTGAAGAGTATCTCATCGTTCTTTTCCCTAGCTGTTATGTTTTGTTTTTTCCGGTGGCGTGTGAGGGAGAGGTTGTCGTGTGGGTCGCCCGGGTTTAGGGGATTCAGTCTGGGGATAATATTATGGATGCGGGTGAGTGCTTCTTCCGCACATTCTTGCGGGTGGGTGCAGCCATTAACACGGTCGAGTATGCAGTCTCCGCAGTCGCAGCGCGGGGAGATTGTGTGGGGGGTTGTCAGGGATCAGAGGTGTATTCTTGCGGAGGCCCTGACAAGGTCCGCCACTGTTTCGACTTTGTGTATCTTGATCAGGCATTTCGATTGACGGTTATTGAGGGGCCTCGGTTTGGATTTTAGGTGATACCATGCAGGGAGGCTTGCGTGTAGGGTCGATGTTAGCCAGATGGCTGCTAGGCATGCGCCAAACTTTCTGGCGGTTTTCAGCATCCTTGTCGTGTCATGGCCCAGTTTGGCCGCTCTCGGGCCCCTCGTCGGGGGGGCCAGTTTTGGATGTAGCAGTTTACTAGGGCAAGGGGAGAGAGGCCAGGTGGAGCTGCTGCACATATGGTTAGGTCCGTGACAGTCGCCCAGGTGGGGCAGGAGTTGGAGAAGTTTAGGTATGACTTCAGCCAACCAATCTCGATGGCATCGTTTCTGGCCTTAATATCTAGCAGGTTCAGTCCTCCTTCTCCTATGGGGGTGTGTAGCGCCTCCATGGCTATGTGCGGCGGTGTGTTTTCTCCCCAGATGAAGTTCTGTATCATTTTAGTGAACGCGGCTTCTATATTCTTTGGCATACCCTGAGCCTTTGTCAGGAATTGTGTGTGCCCGCCAATTATGGCCTGCACAATCAGCCGTTTTCCGTAGAAGGTTGGGCGTATTTCGTCCCATTTGTCTATCTGACATTTAGTTTTGTCTAGGACTGGTTCCCAGGGTACCGCCACGTCAGTGTGGTTGCCTAGCCATGCCCCTAGGATGTGTACAGCCTCACCGTCTTCGGTGATTCTTATGTTCCTCCCGAGGGGGGATTCGTCCTCCCTATTGAGCTTCCTCGTTGTTATGATGTTCTGTCTGTGGTCTTCTGTCCCGATCGGTATAATCTCCGTCTTTTCTATGTTAAACTTGGCACCTGCCGCCTTACACCATTTTCCTAGGATTCATTCCGCCACATTGAACTTGTCTCTTGCGCTTAGGAAGAGGTCCGTGTCGTCCGCGAATAGGGTGACAATCAATTTGTCAGTTAGGCCGGGGATTTGGATGCCCTCTAGTTGGTCCATGTTCCGGAGTGTGCAAGTGAGGGGTTCTATTGCGAGGTCAAAGAGCATGCAAGACAGGGGGTCTCCTTGTCTGACTCCTCTCATTACCCTGAAGGGGGAGCTGAAGATTCCGTTGATGGCGACTTGGGTCTCTGCATAGCGGTAGAGTGATTTTACCATCCTAATGAACTTTCTCGGGAGATTGAAAGTTTCGAGCATTTTCCACAGGTAGTTGTGTTGTATCTTGTCGTATGCTTTCTCTTGGTCCAGTGCCACAATTGCCCCATTTTCTTCCATCACTTCAGCGTAGTTGATTATAGCCTTCGCCAGTCTAATGTGGTCAAAGATGGAGCGTTTCGGGATGAAGCCTGCTTGGTCTGGGTGGACCAGGGTATGGATTGACTCCATCAGCTGGAGGGCGAGGGCCTTGGTGAGTAATTTATAGTCCGTGTTGAGAAGGGTTATCGGATGGTAGTTGCAGATGTCTGACGGGTCTTTCTTTTTGAAGATCGGGCACATCCAGCCTAGGGAGAAGCCTGAGGTTTCGTCAACCCCGTGCTTTTGTATGTCTTGGAAGACAATCGTGAGTGAGTTGATTATATTGAAGCCTCTGATTCCTGCCTTCGTCGATCTATCATTTCTTTCTTTTAGGGCTTCCCATAGTTCATACGTGCATCTGTCCATCCCCAGGGCCGAGCCGTTCTTTGATAGGTGCAGCGCTCTTTCTACTAGTTCGGGGGTTATCTTCCAGTTCTCGTCCCTTTCGGGGTGGTTGGGGAGTCTTTGGTTCTGCAGGATTTCACGGAGTGTTTCATTCAGCTCTTCCTCGTAGTCTGCGGCACTTTGCTGGGGGTCAATTCCCTGTTCCTGTAGGTTCTCGTGGTAGTCCTGGGCCAGTTTCGCCATATGCTTGGTGTTCCATTCAAACTGCAGAGGGGTTGAGTTCGGGATTTGGAGGCAACATATGTAGTCTCTCGGGCTCTTTTCTTGCTTTGGGCTGACCATATTCCTCCTAGCTTTTCCCCATGGTCCATGGCCATCACTTTGTAGCGTTTATTATTCCTATTGGCATCCAGTTTCTCCAGGTGCGTTAGTTCGCTTGCCAGGAGGGCTTCATTTGCCCTCAGGGAGTTATCTGTGTCCATATCTGGGTCGTTCGCGAGGTTTCGTATGTCCTTCATTAGGTTTTTCCTCATTGTTTTGCGCTTATGTTGCGCTGCTCTATTTTCCCCCTTGATGAGGTCGCAGATTTCCAGCTTGAAAGCTTTCCACAAGAGCTGGGGGTTGGCATCATCTCACGGGGGTCATTCCTTTGTGTCTCGATCAGCCGGTCCTCTAGCGCTTGGCCTATCTTATCTATTTCTTTCAGGAGCTTCTCATTGTTCAGCATGTGGGGCTTCAGGGACCACCTTCTGTTTCCTAATACTGGGGCTTCCATCAGTGCGTATTTGACCATAGTTATCCAGTGGTCCGTTGGAACCGGTGTGGGCGCTATTTTCCATTTGTATGTGAGTTCTGCGGTTTGTCTCACGACGTAGATTCTGTCTATGCGTGAGTGGATCTGTTGGCCGTTGACATTCGCTCAATAGGTGAAGCATCGGTCCATGGGGTTGTGGTGTCTCCATGTGTCCTCCAGTTTGTTTTGGTGTCGGAGATCTCTCAACGCCTCGACTGTGTTTGCGTCATCTTGGTGGGCCAGGGCCCGGTCTATTGGATCTTCCACTAGGTTGAAGTCGCCTAGTAGGAAGTTGGGGTGTCCTGGGCCGTAGGCTTGGCTCGCTGTGTCAATTTGTTCCCAGAAGGTAGGGTGGTCTGTTTTGTTGTTCGGGGTGTAGACGTTGATCAGCGTTGTCGTTTCAGATTCCAGCCACTCAATTTTAAGGGCTAGAGCCCTTCCTTCGATTAGCTCGCTCACCGTGCA
This sequence comes from Lactarius pseudohatsudake, assembly GCA_021525015.1. Classification (NCBI taxonomy): domain Eukaryota; kingdom Fungi; phylum Basidiomycota; class Agaricomycetes; order Russulales; family Russulaceae; genus Lactarius; species Lactarius pseudohatsudake. Next base: position 42,584 of record JAKELH010000354.1, read on the forward strand.
TTTCCTCAGTTTGATGAGGGTTCTGTTGATGATGAAGGCAACGCCTGCAGACGCACAGGGGGTTTCTGGGTGTGGGGACATCAGGATATCCATTTTGCGGCCGAAGCAGGCTCGGACGTTCTGTAGGAGCTCCATGTCCATATGTGTCTCCTGTACCGCGAGTATCACTATGTTATAGGTGTTAAGGGTATTGTTTATCATTGACCACTTCTCAATGCCACTCATGTTGCTCGACGGCGCGGTGAAGCCGTTGAGATTAAGGGAGGCTATATTAATGTTCGCTTTACGCTTAAGTGTATTTTGTATAGTGTGGTTCATGGGTTGGGCAATGGCAATGGGGCGGCGCGGGTGAGCGCTTGTAGGCCTCTCGTTTGGGTTCTGTGCCATCCTGTCCTGGGGCAGGTTGGCAATTTGCAGGGCGCGAGAAGGGGCAGCAGCATGGGGGGGCATTTCAGTGGGGGCAAAACAGTCTATTCTTCGCTATTTAAGTAGTGGTCCCTCGCCATATTCCTACTTTGATTGTAGAGGGGGACAGGCGGCTATGTCTATGTCTACGTGTCAAGAAGTAAAGTATGGGGCAGTCTCAGAGTGGTATAATTAAAATCTATTGGTGCAGCCGCTTGGGCCCCTGGTTCTGTCTCCTCTGCCGTGCGTGCTGTCCTGGTCGCGGCACCTCTTGGGGCCGTTCCATCCTTCTATGGCTGGGAAGGGGCAGAGTCCGTGAGGGTGGTCGATGCCACAGTGGTAGGGCCTTGGGTCAATGAACCCTTGACCATGCATGGGGGATGCGTAGATGCGGGAGGCAAGGTAGTTCCTCAGCGCGACCCAGATGTCATTGTTCTGCATGTAGTGTCCTATCCCATATACGTTGAAACGGGGCATTAGGGTGTCCCCTGTATCTCTGATGTCGAGGTGAAAGATGTGGAGGGAGCTGAGAAAGTTGCAGACAGATAGGTAGGTTTCCTGTCTTACGTCATCAGGGAGGGGGCTCATCAGGTCAGCGACGAACGCGCTCGTATCACTGTCGGACCAGACTTGTTTGACTATTTCCCAGACTCCCAAGTTTATGAGGGTGGAGAAACCCTTGATGGAGAAAACGAACCCTGGGCAGGGCGGGCAGAGGTCGGTGACATAGAAGGTGATGGCACGTGACGACCAGGCTCTGCGTTGGAGCAGGAGGGACTGCTGCTCCAGGGTGAGGTTGAATATGAGGAAGGTGGATGGTGTACGATCTTTTCTGGCGGCCTCTTCACTGGGTTTGGGGGCTGAGACTCCAATGGTCTGGGAGCCCGTGATCTCTGCAACTGCGGTGAAGATCCTGTTTTTGATGTTTTCGTGAAGTTCGGGGAACCTCGCTTCGTTGTCGAAGGGGTAGGCAAGGAGTTTCTCTCCTTCGGCCTGTTCCCAAGCAGAGATCAGGTCGAGGTCGATGTGTTCCAGGGCGGCAGTGGGGCTAGTGGTGTGGACCAGCGGCATGCCATCGCTGGGGGGGTTTAGTGTATTGTCGATTGGGTTCCGGGGGGAGAATTTGCCCGATGGGGAGGGCTGTCTTTCCGCTGCTGCCTCTAGGCAGGCACGCAGGGAGAGGGGGTTTGGGGCTACGCCCAACACGTCAGGCTGGAGATAGGGTTCATCAGGGAGGTCAGAGGTGGGATCTACTTGTATGGCTTACAATTTCGGACTCCATGCTAATATCTAAGGTAGCGTCTGCTTGTCGGGGTGTGTTGGGGATGGTGGGGGGGTAGCCCCGAGAGGGGGTGGCTGGGGGGGTCGGGGTGCCTTCGTTCTGGAAGATCGGCATGGCAAAGGGGGGGGGAGTGCCACTGGGTTCCAAGGAGGGGTACTGGTTGTCTGCTGGTGAGTTCCACGGCTCCTGTCTAATCGCTTCCGCTGGGATGGCCAGGGTTGTGATGGTGGGGATAGGGGTTGGCATCAGCACTGTCTGCTCTGTTTCATCTGCTAGGGCTGGGGCGTGTTAGATGGCTTGGGGGGATCGTGGGTTTTGCTTACTTGTTCACTTTTTCCGGCCTTTGCGTGCTTCTGCTGCGGGGCCGCTGGACGCGGCCATCCTGGCGGCGGTGGTGGATCTGGTGACGACTTGGGGGTGTTCTCCCTGGGAGGTGGGGGTGCTCATGAGGTTGACGTGGGGCTGAGAGGCGGGGGGGCGGCGGTGTTCATCTGGAGAGGTTGTTGGATGGGTGGGAGGTTGGATGCTGGACTTAAATCATTTTGGAGGAGGGGGGTCGGGCATTGCCTATCGCCGGGGGGGATCCTGGTTCTGTGATTGCGCCGGGGGGTGACACATTTTAGTTTTCTCCTTTCATTTGAGGCGGGACGGTGGTGGTGCCGGGGGGGCAGTATGGACGCGTTGCGACGTTGCTTGAGAGTAGGGAATGTAGACTAGCTTTTCAGAGGAGTTAGTTTATTGGGGGGATGCGAGAGGTGTGTGGACTTAGCTTGGGGGCAGATTTCGCCGTGTTTCCAAATTAGGTGGGGCTCGGGAGACCGGGTGGCTTGGGTGGATGGGTTGGTGCCTGGGTAGGGAGGGGCAGGGAGGTGGGTTAGGTGTGCTCGTTCGTGTGCATGTGCGTCCGTTAGTAGGGAGTTGCGGTCGTTCATGGCACTTCGCATGTGGGTCCGATATTCCGGGTGGGCGTGGGGTTTAGCGAGGCGATGTTGTTTGGTGCTTTACTTAGGTGGGTGTTCCTTTGCGTTAGTGTTCAATATCGTCGTGTATTGTGGTCGTTTGCTTGGGGGCGAGCACGGTTACCAGTAGCATCACACATTGTTATATGTTATATCACGCATAGGTGTGGGGGGTCAGAGAGTTTTGTCTTATTTTATTTTTACTTTTATTTGGGGGGGCCATTGGTGACCGAGGACGCGTGCGTGTTCACCCTTGCCCCAGCTTATGCCATGGGAAAACCGCCCATGGTGGTGGTTGCAGTTCAAGGAGCCCCCCCGCACGCGTAATCTACACTAGTACAGAATACCATATGTGGATACCGGCCCGCAGCGCTCTTCGGTTGCACGATTAAGATCTGTTCGATAGACGCATTGAATGAATCATAATCAGAGTTCATGAATACAGAAGTGACGATGCTCGAAATGATGAGCCCCCTTGACGCTTGCAGAACTTTCACGAACGCAACAAACTGTAACATGCACAAATAATATGAACAATTCTCGCAGCTCCGAACAAGCAAAGTTTCCATCGACGAAGTCAACCCCTAGTAAGAAAATATAACTCGTATTCAAGTGCGTCCGTTGGGTGCACAGGAACGTGCGTAATAGCTATCTGATGTCTCTCTCACGCGGTACAATCCCAGTCTTCTTTATTACGCGCACTTCGCAAGAATGAGATCGAAGAGGATCTAGCCCTGACGTGTAAGAACAGAACCCGCACACACACGAGCCTAGCCAAGGTCCCGTTGTATTCGCATCAGAGGACAGACTCTTCTCGAAGTGCTTGCTGTGCAAATTTTCCCAGGTAAAGTAAGGTATGGGGGCACGTCGGTGCAACGTGCTGGGAAGGAGATTTTTTTTTCATGTTTTTGTATCCTCTACAATTTCTCGCGAAACAGCGTCCGCGTGCAAAAACATATCGTCTGGGCGATGTTCTAATACTTCTCGTCTATTCGAAGATCCAGGAGGCGAGCGTAGCCTCGTACTGAACGACGCCCTCCGGGAACCAGCTGCAGAGGAAAAAGAAGGAATGCACAATATGGATCAGCGTCGTGCGCGCTGAAAAAGAGAGAAGGAAAGACCTACAGTTTGATTTCTTTCTCGGCGTTCTCAACCGAGTCGGAACCGTGGCAGATGTTGCGGCCGACGGCGAGGGCAAAGTCGCCACGGATAGTACCTATAATTTTGATGCGCAGCGCATCCTCGTATCGGGGCTGGGGATCGGCCAGAATTTGGAGGGACAAACGAACCGGGAGAAGAGGCCAGCGGGTTGGTTGCGCCGAGCATCGCACGGCCCGTCTTGACGGCATCGAGACCTTGCCAGACCATACCGACAACGGGGCCCAAAGCCATGTACTTGATAAGGCCGGGGAAGAATGGCTTGCCTCTCAAATCTTCATAATCTGCAGAGGGATTGGAGGAAAGCATGAGTTTTGGACGCTTGTATACGCAACGGTGACAGGACTCAGGCTCACGCTTCTCGAGATGTTCGGGGGTAGCGTGAACGAGCTTGAGAGCGATGAGTTTAAAACCACGCTTCTCGAAGCGGCCGATGATGTCGCCGACTAGACCTCGCTGGACACCGTCGGGCTACGATGGGGCGAGATGACCGAGATGGTCCTCGTCGTCAGTAGATCTGAGTGAGTGATGGTGGGCGAGGCGATCGAACCTTGACCATGATATATGTGCGCTCGTTAATGGACATGATAGAGGATTGATGTTCTTGCTGTTGGGATTGACAAAAGGGAAGAAAAGAGAGATGCGTAGATGCGAGGAGGACCGCGCAGATTTTAAGAGCAAACTTCATCAGCAACTCAGATCTCTATCTGCTTAATCCGGAGATAGCCGCTGGCTACATGCTTTTTTTACCCACGGGTCCGCAAAATACGCGCAAACAACGCCGCAGTTTGTCTCGGCCCGCTCCGGTTCGTCCTTCACTACTCGAAAAGAAACAAATGTTTGGTCCTCTTGGCCTGTCTCTCGCTCCCTACGTGCGTTCCTCTCGCACACTTTCTAAATGGCTCAAGCCCGTCGCCACATGGTACGCCAACTTCTCCGGCTATCGCAAAGTTGGCCTTGTCTACGATGACCTTCGTGCGTCCCAATCCCACCACCAAACTCCGCGCACCACCAGTGCTGTGGTGGCGCGGGGTGTGAGATAGCCAAAGCTCACAATATTCTTTTGTCTTCCGCTTTATACAGTCGTAGAGGAGCGTCCAGATGTGCAAAGGGTACGCTGACCTTGGATTTGTGTGTTTTCGTTTGGAGGATCCTGAACCACGACGTGTCACTACAGGCACTTTCCCGCTTGACGCCCCGTGAGGCTTTCGACCGCGAGTACCGATTCAAGCGCGCTTCCCATGCTAGCGTTCTTCACAAGGACCTCCCACAGTCTGAATGGACCAAGCCCGAGGAGGTATGTGCTTGCTCATGCATCCTCCCACCCCGACGAGCGGCTTATACTCTATCCGTTTGGTAGGACGTTCGGTATTTGAAGCCTCACGTTCTTGAGGTTGTCAAAGAGGATCAGGAGCGGCACGTTTGGGACACTATCAATGTCGCTAGGAAGTAGCTGGTTGAAACCCCGTAATATTTGGCCTGGTCCCTAGACACCCGCTTAGCCCCCTTAGAAATGTGGATAGCAACATTGCGTACCGCAATCGAAACAGAAGTATCGCAATTAGGAGGGCCCAGTGACCACCAGATATTCTCATTACCATACCGCGTGAAAGTTCGGGCTGGTGCTCAAGCCGAAAACGGGAAAGACGCGCTGAGAAAGAGCACGTGGTCGATAGCAAGCGATGCACAGAGTCATTAACGTTCGTTCACCATCCGCCTGCCACGCCATCTCGTCAATGGCAACAGCAACAGTGCCAGTAATGGTACCCGTTAGTCCACTTGCAAGTGACTCACCCAAAAAGGAGCGCCTCCGATAGCGCAGACCCGAACGACAAATATGAGAACGGACCCACAGGTGGACTTGTAACCAGCTCGGGGTGTAGCGGCGCGCTGTAACAGTCTTGCACGGAGCCTCTCCTCAATGGAAGCCACAATGATCGCTCGTCATACCCGCTCGCCATAATAGAGATTGGCGAGCTTGCCAGGAGGCGACGGGGAGGCACGAGCAGATTACCATCTGTCTAGCAACCTCTATACCATGTATAAGGACATGATATGACAGCAAAGCGTTGCTCAACAATCACCCCAAGACTTTCCAAATACATACATTTCATTGATGACGCTCGTGTCAAGTACAACAAACAACACACAGTAAAGTCTGTACCCTATCTTTTTGATCTATTCTTCTTCGTAACCCACTGCAGAAAATCTAATACCTAGAGAGCCTTGACCAAGGGGGATACTACCTCACCACCCTTTGCCTTGTAAAAGTCAACGACCTTCTTTCCAACGAGAGCGATGTCTGTGGAATAGTGAGATTCAACCCACTTGGAACTTGGAAGAGAACATACTGTTGCCAGTTATACCGAACTTCTCGTATACCTGTTTGTAGGGGCCGGATGCACCCCAGGCAGGCAGACCATATTGCTCGTGGCTGTATTTCGCCCAACCGGTGGTCTGTGAACGCCTTCGTCAGCAACCTCATACGTTTAGATACCGTGGCACCCTCATACCGAGAGCGCCTCGAGCGACAGGATCGGCGCGCCGCTGCGCAGCACGCTGAGTCGGTATTCCTGCGGCTGCTGATCAAACACGAGCCAGCAGGGTAGCGATACGACGCGTGTCTTGATGCCCTGCGACCTGAGCTTACCGGCCGCCTCGAGCGCGATGCTGACCTCCGAGCCGGTTGCCACGATGGTCAAATCCTCGCCCTGTTCCTCGTGCACGACGTACCCGCCCTTTGCGGCATGTTCGATGGTCGAGTTCTCGAGGTTAGGTAGGTTCTGTCGGGAAAGTGAAAGGATCGATGGGGTCTCGGTCGACCGGATCGCGACGAGGTAAGCGGCGGAGGTCTCGTTGCCATCCGCAGGACGCCAGAATGCTACATTGGGCGTCGCGCGGAGGTGGGCTGCCGTTTCGACGGGCTGGTGGGTGGGGCCGTCCTCGCCAAGACCGATGGAGTCGTGAGTGGCTGGGGGCCGATATGTTATTAATCGCCGATATCATCGTTATGCATGAAGAGATGTACGCACCGACCCAGATGACTTGATGCCTAGAAAGAGCAGACAGACGTACTGCGCCAGCGGCGTACGACACAAAGTTGAGGAATGTCCCGATAAACGGTATGATACCCCCATAGGCAGCGAGGCCATTGGCAATTGCACCCATTCCGTGCTCGCGGACACCATAGCGAATGTAAGTGCCCTTGTAGCTTCCGAGTCCTGTGCTCTGGGGCTGGAAATCGGTCGAGCCCTTGACCTTGGTCAAGTTGCTGCCCGTCAAGTCAGCAGAGCCGCCAAGGAGATCCGGGAGAGCCGGGGTGAGCGCAGTGAGCGCAATTTCGGACAGCTTGCGGGAAGCCTGCGCTGGGTCACTTGACTTATACACCGGAAGCGACTTCTCCCAGCCAGCAGGGAGCTTGCCGGAGATCCGGCGCGTGAGTTCGGCGTGCTCATTGGGATAGCTCTTTGCATAGGAACCAAGAAGAGATCGCCATTGTCCCTCGAGCATGGCTCCACGCTTGCCAATTGCTGACCAAGCCGCATAGACCTCATCTGGAATTTGGAAGGCGGCATTTGGGTTAAATCCGACCTTTGTCTTGAGTGCCACAATGTCGTCGGCCTTCAAGGCTACGTGAATATTAAGTGTTTAGGCGCGTGACAGGCATATAAAGTACTCACGAGCGCCATGGACACCATGGGTGCCCTGCTCCTTTGAACCGTATCCAATAGTGGTGGTCAGACGGATGAGCGTTGGCTTGTTCTTCTCGCGGCGTGCCTCGGCGATCGCGTTGTAAATGGCCTCCAAGTCACTGCAGCCGAATTAGAGCAAGTCAGATATATACTGTGTGACTTACTGGTCACCGTCTTTGACGTGTAGGACCTGCCAGCCATATGCAAGGTAACGCTGCTCAACGTTTTCAGTGAAGGCAACGGCAGTGTTACCGTCGATGGAAATATCTAGAGATCACACTTCAGCACGATTTGAGACGACAGAAGGACCGCGACGAACGGTTGTCATCCCAGATCTAGAAAACAGGTTAGAAAGAGTTTTAGATCAAATGGAAGAACTTACGGCAATAAGGTTTCCGAGTTGCAGGTGTCCCGCAAGACTACTCGCCTCGCTAGAAATACCTTCCATCAAGCAGCCATCCCCAAGGAATACTATTCGGCAAGGAGTCAGTGGAAGTCCATGCATTCATTTCTGTACGCCAACCATATGTGTAGTTGTTGAGGAGGTCGAAGCCATCTTTGTTGTAAGTAGCCCCAAGATGGGCCTGTGCGATCGCCATCCCAACAGCATTAGAGACACCCTGACCGAGAGGTCCTGTGGTGACCTCGACACCTGAAAGATATACTAAGGGTGGGTGCGTAATTCGTGATAGTGATCAATGCTCCTGACCGTCAGTGTGACGAGCCTCGGGGTGACCAGGAGTCAGAGAGTCAATCTGGCGGAACGCCTTGAGATCGTCGAGAGAGAGCTTATAGCCCGAGAGATGAAGGACGATGTATAGAAGAGCACAGCTGTAGAGGATTAGCTTTCTTATACGAGCGCGAGCAATGAGTAGGCTTACGCGTGACTGGAGATAAGATCAAGGAATAGTTAGACATCCGTGCGAAGTATCAAAGTGAAAGAAGTCATACCCGTTGGAAAGGACAAAACGATCGCGGTTGAACCACTTTGAATTCTTTGGGTTGGCGTTGAAAAAACTAATGCCAAGACGTATATGAAGAGGAGGAGCTTGGCACGATAGCATATACCGACCGAGTGAAGAGGACCTGGGCTACAGGGGCCATTCCCATCGGTGCACCTAGAGGGGCCCAGACAGATCAGGAGAGCTTCGGATTGGCATCTCGACATCTAGACTGACCCGGGTGACCAGAGTTTGCTTTTCCGACAACATCTGCAGCGAGTGTGCGGATGGTGGCGATAGAGGTCGCATCAGCTGGGGAAGGGACGAAGTTGGACATGGTTGACGGGAAGAGACGAGGGGAGGAGTCGGAATTCGTTACAAAGGCAGGAACGAGATATATAGCGAGTTGGGTAGAGATGAGGCAGTGATGCCAGTGATGAGGCGCACCGGTCCGACTTTACCCACAAGCGGGTTGACATGCACCCACAATCTTCCGAAAAGAGTATCGGTGAATATCATCTCTCTTCCCTTCGACGAACCCATCTCACCCATCAAGTGTAGCGTGCAGGGATTTCTTCGATGCTCTCCAACTCTGTCATGCCGACGTCTGGGCCAAGTGGACTGGTGGATGCAATCAAGTGAAGCGTGAGCTGAGCAAGTGCTTACACAAGGAGGTACGCCTGATTCGCTGGCCTGATTAGTCCCCTTTTGTTCATTCGTTCCCATCTATCATAGTCCGTTGCACGCGCTGCAAGAAATAGGGAGGAGGCAAAGTTACGAGATGCACGGAGGGAGAAAGCGCTCCGAGAACTGCACGAAAATGACTAACTTGCGCCTTTCATCCTATTGCTTACCACACTCTCAACTAATGCACTCCGCAATGTTGTCAGCCTATCACTATTACTCTTGAGATACAGTATCGTACAGCCACGCAACTACCACTGTAAGCAAACCCATTCCCGGACTTAATTGGTTCGATTTCGAAGACATCGGAGGGTTCTCCTTGGTACAGCGCGCTAAACAGACGCCGGAACGTTCATTGGATAGAGACGAACGCTCACTGTCTCATTAGTTCAGAAGCGGCTCTTTTCCCAACGGAACTCCGCTTTCGCCTTCTATCATTTCATGAACGTTCATGATTCCGTTCCGAGTTGCGGCCTTCGGCTTTTGCCTCCGCCACATGTGTCATCGCGTGAACTTCCTCCGTGGGTCCACGCATCCTTGTGGTGTTTCCCATGGTCAGCGTTTTGAAACGAGAACGAGTGTGTTGCACGGGGATCTGATGAAAGGTCGCGGAGGTGGCACCGGAAGAGCGCTCCGGTGTATATTGACCAACCTCACCTCGTCGGCCATCCACGGTCATTATGCACAGCCCCACTAGTATCACCATGTCCAAGCACACGTAAAATATGCCCCGCATCAAGCCCCATGAGAGAAAGCCGGGCCCGAGATGAGTATTTTAAATATTTTGGCTTATAACGTGCTCGGGCCCATGTCAATCTGCGAGTCTACTCTTACAGCTGCAGAAGCGCTCATTCATGCACTTGCAGGACCCCGTCGTTGCCACGTCGCTCTCAAGACGCTGCCGCCGTGGCGCATGGTCACCCATGTGCAGTGCAGTCAGCGGGAAGTCTCGAGCTATCACTGCGCACGCACAACCTCGCAGCCACTTTTGAGAATACCAAGACGACACCATGTTGCGTGTACCTATTCACGTACTACTCGACCCAGCAGGGTACTGCATTCGTAGATCGTCCTGTACCTACATCACTTATTTTCCTTATAGCCTAATGATAATAATACGTCCTTTACAACGTCTTTCAAGGTTGTCAGAATCTGGAAAGTGCCCAACGTATCAGAGGTGTCCCACCCCTCTAGTAGGGCTTCGACAGCCTTTTGAAAGGTACTGGCCTTCCCTTCCAATCCTCGGACAAAAGGGCCCAAAAGGTGATTTATATTTTTACTGATACAAGACCTTAGGCCTTAGAAGTCAATAGTCTCTATTTTGAGTGCGTGGGCCACTGGTCGCTCCGGCTGCGTCCCAGTGGGTCCCAGACGAATATGTGGACTGCGCGGTACTGCTTGCTTATATTAATTTTGGGTGCCATTACTTAATTAAGGGGTTATATTGACTATGTAACATTTTCTTGTAGTATCTTATAGTACTATAAGACCCTTACAATGATATCATAAGATGAATCGATTATATTTTGGGACATTAATCCGCGTAAGACGACTGGCAATGACATCGATGTCATGGGATGAAAAAATACAGCAGTCTAGCCTTGAGTCTAGCTGCACGTTGATCATTGTGTCGAGCAAGGTCGAGCCACTGGTCGAACCACGGCGCCACGCGGAGTGCGATCGCTTTGAATGCGCCATTTGAAAAGGGAAACACGAATCGATTTTATCTACAACGGACACTGGCATTAGGATGTGGAGCTTTTTATTCACCTGGGCACCAAGGATTCCAGACACGTGAAGCTAATAGAAAGGGCACTCAAAGCGTGCCGCAGCAATAGATCAGACTGCGTGCCCAACATCCACTCTTTGTTGGACAAGCGATTCATGAGGGGGTCACCATCATGGGGTCCTCTAGGCATGCGTGAGGGGGTGCAGTCTACGCGAGGGTGTACCCCGGCGTGGGAGAAACCGGTAGTTCTAGAAGGGTCGCCCAACATCCCTACATTTCATATCCGAAGAGCACCACCCGAACCGCCGCCTACGCCGCTTGGTCTCTTATCTCTTACTAGCACAGGTCTACAGTGTGGGCCCTAATATCTCTCGGACATGCAGATGCAGCAAGGGAAGAGAAAGAATTGACCCGTTGCCCTGTACCTTGATTTGTTCATATTCTCGTTCACGTGCTTTTGAACCGAGCATTGTTCCATGGGATCGCCACCTGTATACACTGTACATAAAATATGAATTTGGGAACGGCCGGTCCTTCTCCTATCGCACCAAAAGGCCCACCAGAGCATCTGATCGTCGATGCCTGATCCCTCCACTTTGTCCCTCAACAATCTACGTCATATTGTGATCGCCGTGGGCCAAGATCTCCAAATGTGTCGATTATCCGTTACGTTTTCTGCTTCTGCGAGTACTGTCGTCGTGCTGCCACGACGGACTTCTTCCTGATCGGTTTCCCTTTTTGTTCCTAAAAAGCAGAGGTCAGGTCACCCACCGGATTGGGAGAGGGCGTCTTGTAACACCATGTCGTTGAGAAGTTGACTGCGAACGCCCAGAATTTGACGCGCTCTGGACCTTCAGTGATTTTGGTTGGCACAATCCAATACTGTCACGCCGCCAGTTGCATCAGACACGACTCTCGGCCAATAGCGCAAGCTCGCTCGTCCACGTATGCTCAACCCGGCGACTTGTCGTTGTCGTCGGGTGCAGTTACAATAGGTCGCAAAAGGTCGCAACGCAGCCCAGGCGCGTGCTCAACACATCAGGAATGGTTGATGACTTTTAACTCAACTTTTTGTTATACTCCATTGTTACTGTCGCATTTTCCGGAAATACCTATATCTGGAAGGCGGGTACAAGCGGGTGGTGTTGGTAGGCAAGGTACTCCTCAGTGAATTTCTCAAACGACGGTGCGTCCCTTGGAGTAGACATTGGCACTGGAGAGGTTGAGGTGCAGGATGTTGAGACGGGACAAAAACTGCGCTCTATACACAGGCACCAGGCACAGATTCGCGTTCAGCTGGAACGGACATATTTTGGGTTCGCCGTGCGGCGATGGGGGTATCTGATACACCAAGACGTGCGGATCAAGGAGCAGATCACTGTCCGTGGGCATCAGAATGAGTTTCAGTCTCTGAACCAAGCTCTGAACCTGAAGGAAAACGCAAGCGCAAGATGTCAAGCGACGATCGAGCAAATTCGTGAACCGAAGTCGGAATTGGACACCTGCAGCCGTGGAACCCGTAGATCGGAGTGAGTTGGAGACGCAGGCCAGGGAAAGAGTGGAAAGAGTGACTCGGAATCGACATGTTCATGGCACACTTAGCGGAGTTCGAAGTTCGCAGAAGAAGGCCGTACCAAAACCAAAGGCCGTTGTCAAAAACGAGACCGAGACCGAGGCTTGCGGTTGCCGCAGGCGCGCCCGCGTTTGCCTCCGGCGGAATGAAATCTGCCATAACGATCGGGCAAAAAGATTAGCTCGTCGCCGAACGGCTTTCCCTCATCCAAAACCAAGCCACTGTAGCTCAGCTCAAGTTCAATGTACCTGCCGTCCATTGATGGCGCTGGCGACGGTCTCCGCACCGTGTTCAGGTTTCCGATCACGACTTATGCCCTATTGGTTCGGACACTCATGCACTCATGTGACAAACACGTTCCGTCAGCGAAAGATCCCGTCGGCGCAAAGCCTGGCAAAGGCTCGCTCACTCATGTCTCGCAAAAGTCTGCGCAATCTCCTTCCCAATCTCGCTCGCAGCGCCTGGATAGAGTGTATTTGTCAATCACTTATAGGTCTACTCGCTATACTTGCTGCGGGTTCTGGCGCACCAGTGATCACCCCCACCTTGCCTTCAACGCGCTCGACGTAGGTGAACAGTTCAATACCTGTAACCGGGGGTAGGCATGTTGTCTGCCCCTGTTCCAGCAATTTATTACGACAGACGCCCAACCGGCAATATATGCATGACTGATATTCACATCTTCCATTACTGCTCCCTTTACGGGACGCCAGACACAAACACAGAATGACTGACCAAGGACGCGTTGTCACACCCGACCATCTCCTCTCACTGGGGAAACCCGCAGCCAAGCTTCTCGTCTTCCTATGGAAGACCAGAACCGCCTACCGCCTCGATCGATCAATCCCTACATCACCTCAAGGCTCACGCAGCCCTCATCACCCTGGTGACTAGTCCTGCCCTTTCCCCGATGATGATAAAGTAAAGATGTCTTGTTCTCTCTATCCGCTAATACGCTGGTCCACGACGATTCTCGTATGCAATAAGTAGGGCTGAGACGCAAGTTCATTCTTAGCATATACCCTCCCCTTCACAGCTGGTTCTGCACTCACTCACCACTACATAGCCCCGCGCAAAATGTTACCAGTGCCCTCTCCTGAATGCGCTGCCTTTCCCTACGATGCGGCAGAAGGTGGTACGCTCGAGGTCCACTCGGGACCATCGAGTATTTCCGCTCTAGCGACCAACGGCAAGAAGGTTGGCACATTCGTCGTGCCAGAGGAAGCTACCCCCATCCCGTTACCCCCCACGAACCGGCCGCCTGCCAAGAAGAAGGTTTCCAGATGGGTCCTCTGGCAGCTATGGTTCAATACATACAGGTATGTGAAGATAACGTCGGCACGGGCCATCCAGAGTTTTTGATTCCGTATTTCTAAACCTATTTGCTAGGAAGCTTTTCACGTTTGTGTTCACATTGAATATGGTTGGGATCGGCCTAGCAGCGTCTGGGCACTTCCCGTACGCAGAGAAATATACTGGCACCATGGCCTTTGCAAACCTGAACTTCGCCATCCTCATGCGTAACGAGCTCTTTGGCCGTTTCTTGTATTTGTCCGTGGATACTTGCTTCGCTAAGGTAGCTATCGCATCAGTTCAGCCGCTATTTCGTATTTGGTGCTTATCATTCAGTGGCCGCCGTTATGGTGGAGGCTAGGCTGCACGTCTGTTCTCCAGGTATGAACCCCCTTTGCCTTGGTGTATGCGAATGATCCCACAGCAATGTTTGCAGCACCTAGGGGGCATTCACAGTAGTTGTGCACTTTCCGGTATTGGCTGGTTCACACTGAAGGTCGTCAACAACTTCCGACACCATTCTGTCAATCACGATTCGATTCTCGTCGTTGGGACGATAACGAACATTGCCGCCATTGTCACTGCCATAAGCGCATTCCCTTGGGTGAGAAACACCAATCATAAGTGAGTCACGTGTGCTGCCACGACACAGGGTCGGCTAAAAATGATCCATCAGTATCTTCGAGCGTCACCACCGCTTCGTCGGATGGCTCAGCCTTGTTCTTATTTGTGAGAGAAAATTCTTTCAGCATTTACGAGGTGCTAATGGCCGGGATTCAGGGGTCTTCACCATTCTTGAAGACTCGTATAATCCGGACAATCGGACATGGAATTTCAGTGGGCAGCACATCCTCCGCCAGCAGAACTTCTGGTTTGCGATGGGGATGACGACGCTGTACGTAGAACTCGGAGCCTTTCCCCCGATCGCAGGCATTCTCACTCACTTCGGCCAGCGTTATCACTCCGTGGCTGTTCGTCCGCGAGGTCACTGTAGATATTGAATATGTGGGCTTTTTGTCGCTCGTCTTGTTCACGTCGAATATCTAAAGCGCCATAATTGTAGCCGTCGCCCAAGGTCGCAATCATCCGCTTTAAGCGTGGAATGCAACAAGGACTCCTCGGGCGTATTAGCCGTACGTCCATCATGGAATACCATATATTTGGAATCATTTCGTGAGGAGCTCCTTTTGTTATCAGAATCGTCGTCTCACGAATAATTTGTTAGTGAGGGAACTCACGCCGAGTATCACTATATGATCTGTGGTGTGCAAGGTAGTTTCTAATCTTGCGATTTGTCGCACAATTCTCATGATTGGCCTGGCAGGTGACTTTACTCGCGGCCTCGTAAACGACCCTCCACGGACACTTTGGACACGGGAACTGAAGGTGAGCAACCTGCCCTTTACCAGCCACACGGGCAGTCCGTAACGGATTTCCAGTTCGCTGGCGTCTCGAATACTTCCACCTTGTATAAACGTGGCATCCGGATATGCACGGGTACTGGCATCGGCGCTGCGTTGTCCACCTGCCTCCAGTCACCCTACTGGTGAGATACCTACGGGTCTATACTCCCCAGGACCATAATGACAATGAGGCACAGGTACTTGATCTGGATCGGTACGTGAGAAAATAGCACCGATTGCAACAAGGAAACCAATTCTCATGGTCTCTCCTCTCCGTAATGTAGGTTCTGATCAGGAAAAGACATTTGGACCAACGATTAGCGGTCTCATCCACCGTCACATAGGCCCAGAGCGTCTCCTGTTGTGGGATAGCAAGCTCAGAGGTCGGCGTCCAGATACGATGATGATACTGAAAGAGGCGTACGATGCCTGGGGAGCCGAAGGTGACATCATCCATTTCGGCGCGCTGTGAAATACTGGCGTCGACAGTGCATCGGATGCAGTCGTCTTCATCACGTCGAACTACGTCGGCAATTCAGAGATCATGCAGGGCTGCAAAGAAGCAGGCATCCCCGCATTCGGCACGCTGTGGGATTTCGTGAGTGTCATCCCTGTAGCACTGATATCCGCTTGACGACCGTTCCCGCAGTGAACGGCGCAGCGCAGGCATTTCTTTACTCATGTGCAGTGGGGCACTCCTATACTTGAGTAGGTCGTGGACAACGCCGGAGCTCCGAAGCTCGTTGCTCACGCGCTGGAGGAGCAGGCTTTCACACGCATGTGGTGGGCTCTCCCCCAACTTCACCCCTCTCCCTAGTTGAACGATATTGCTTCCCCTTTGCGGCGGGTTGATGAGGTAGCCGGTATTTCTCTCTCCCCCCTTCCTTGTTCCGTGAAGTTACATTCCCAACGGCTGCACCTGTGCGCAGTAATATTTAACCTGATCTCAATGAGCAGTTATTTATAGGATTGAACGGGTGATCATTGGCGCGTGCATGGAGGAGATTGGCGTCCCGATTCGGACGCGTCTGAGGGAATAAGTTGATCGGGTGTGAGTGAGCACAGGGACCTCAAGAAGAAACCGGCTTTAATCACACCTCCTGAACTTCCTCAGTATCTGCTCCGAGCCTGGGAGAAGCTGACATTGTCAGGAACCACAGTGCGACCATCGACACTAATGAACAACCTTTAGTTGATTGTACGTGAAATCCTCAGCCGCATCATGATTATCTGCACGAATTGTGCGTTCGAGGGTGGACGTGACGGGATCGCAGCCTGTTCTGCCCGTCCGACTTCAACCCCAACTCCGCCAATTCTTCGGCAAGTCTAACGGCATCGCGGAACCCTGTGTTGACGGCGTCTTCGATCTCGACGACAGCACGAGCGAGACGGCGTTCACC
The DNA here is from genome assembly GCA_021525015.1 of Lactarius pseudohatsudake. Classification (NCBI taxonomy): domain Eukaryota; kingdom Fungi; phylum Basidiomycota; class Agaricomycetes; order Russulales; family Russulaceae; genus Lactarius; species Lactarius pseudohatsudake. The sequence continues at coordinate 59,103 of JAKELH010000354.1, forward strand.
ACAGACAAGGATGTGCTGAGGGTTGGCCCCGTCGAACTCGTAATGGGTGGTCGTGTCAACGGAGGCGACGTGTTTGTTGGTGAGAGCGAGGATCCTATCGCTGGGGTCGCCGTTGCTGGTCTTCACCTCCCGGAACAGGAACTTGAGGGTGCCCTGCGCATCGTCGGACTCCCTGGCGATGGGGATGCCTAGGCCAGTGTTAAAGGGGTGATTGAGGCCGAACCTGGGACTGGTGTTGTCCTCGACGCTCATCAGAGGCGGGCCGGCCAGCCTTTCGACCGACCCTTCGTACCACTCGACGACGACATCGGTCAAGAAAGACTCAGCCATTGAATCTATGAGGCCGAGCGCCATTTCGTCAGCTGATGGATTGTAAATAATGCCTATCTCACCGGGCATCAGCACATCAGCGTTCATCGAACGTTCATCAAGTGAGATGACATCAAACCGGTCTTGGGACTTGTGAGGTCCCCCAAAACTTTGGGGCGCGCCGCGGCTTTACGACTACGTATTGTCGGATTACGGCCCGTATTGCATTCGAGCTCGTCTGCGTCGGTTCCTGCTCGAGTCATCGGCAGTACTCGACACTGGACATCACACGCGTCGTGAGTCCATCCAGCAGTTCTCCGCTCCACAAACCATGTCTGTCCAGCAGCCCCGAAGCCATCTCTGGACGGAAACCCCACTCGTTTTCTCCAGTCACCTCTCCACGCGGCTCGGGGATGAATACGCCGTCTACCTCAAACTCGAGGTACGTCACTTACATTTTTTCAAACAGCGCGGCTGCAACTGTGACGGCCCCCAGAATCTCCAGCCGTCACACTCGTACAAGTACCGCGGCCTCTCGCACTTTATACAGCGCACGCTTGCGGCACACGGGCCGACGCTGCGCGTCGTATGTGCGTCGGGGGGCAACGCAGGCCTCGCAGCTGCTTGCGCCGCGCAGGTGCTCGGCGTGCCCTGCGCCATCTACCTCCCGAACGGCGTCGACGCGCGCACGCACGCCTTCCTGCACGACGTCGCCGCGGAGGTCGTCGTCACGGGCCGGTTCTACCTCGAAACGCTCCGCGCCGCCGAGGCAGCCGTGCGGGCGCAGTCCAACGCGTACGTGTTTCACTGTGAAGTACGCGCGCTCACGTCAGCGTCAACTTCATTTTTGGCAGCGTGCTCGTGCCCGCGTACGACCATCCCACGCTGTGGGAGGGCCACGCGTCGATGGTCGCGGAGATACGGACGCAGCTCCCGCGCGGCATCAAGCCCGCGGCGGTGTTCTGTAGCGTTGGCGGCGGCGGGCTGCTCGGCGGCGTGATCGAGGGATGCAGAGACGCGGGCTGGGACGACGGTGCGGCGTTCCTTCCTTTCCCAAAATCATGAACAGGCTTAGGCAGGAGACGTTAGTGCCCGTGGTCGCGCTCGAAACGCACGGCTGCGCGTGCTTCTACCACTCGGTCGCTGCAAACCGCACACCCGCCGACGATGCCCCCACCGGGGTGATTCTGCGCACGGACGACACGCATGGCGTGCGCGTCGCGCACGTAACCGAACTCAAATCAAAGGCGACGTCCCTCGCGGCGTCGGAACCGTCTGCGGGCGTGGTGCGCGCCGCACTGGACCGCGCTGGTGGCGTAAAGTGCGTGACCGTGCCAGACGAAGTGACCATGCAGCTCGCTGGGGCGTTCGCAGGTGAGTAGTCCGCATTCACGTACATGTAAGCAACGCTGGGAGACCGGACAAGCAGACGATCACAAATTCTTGGTGGAGTTGGCGTGCTCAGCGACGCTGGTGCCTGCGTATAAGCGCGAACTTGTGACGCGGCTGGTACCGCCGACTGGGGCCGAGAAAAAGGCACTCGTGTTCATTGTGTGTGGTGGGTTCAAGATATCGCAGCAGGATTTATTAGAGTACTCGGAGATTGTCCGAAAGGACTTGGGGGAAGGGGGGAAATGGGATGCCATGGTCGACGGTGAGAAGTTGCAACTCGACACGACGATTTGAGAGGCGTTTTGGTAGACAGTCTAATTTGTACGTGCACGAGGGTAAGATGCCCCAACGAAGACACGGAAACGCAGCGCGAGTACTACAGCACTATTGGGACTGGTTTTGCAGGCGTCGTGAAGATATGGGGCGTACCTGTGGCAATAATCTACACCAGCTTTTTAGCCCCCTCGCTGGGTGAAGGGTCCTCCGTGGCCTCATGCTCACGTTGCGCACGCAGCGCAGCCTTCTCCGCCTTGATGCGTTCAAGTTCCTGACGCACAGCCGCGTGGTTGGTCGGCATGCTGCTACTACGTGCCGTCCTGTCATCGGATGGAAAGATTCGTTCTTTATACTGAGCGACCGAATATGCGGTCATACGGGGCACGGCCAAGCGAGGGTCTAAACGTACGCACCGGTATCACGTTCGTTCTGTACCATTCCGGGTCCCCGTAATGGAGAAAAACGAGGACAGGGAAGAAGACATAGACCGCAAATTTGAACACTTCTAGGTTTGGTCCAGCCATCGCTGGCAGCACGCTCGTACGCAAACAAGCCTTGGATTGAACGGTCCGAACAACCGCGAGCGTCCCATTCGGTACAGTACATTTACAGGTATGGATCAAATTCTTCTCAATACACTCTCACAACTTTTTAGTGCGTCGCGTACAACATCATACCGCCTCCAGAGTGCGCTTAGCAGGGTTTCGTATAGGTACCGGAATGCTCAAGGGCACCCTCCTGCTTCTCAACCCGGCCGTGTACCTTTTCATGAGAGGAAACACCATGCTTTCCGAGTGTGGCGAGGGCGTGAACAGGGGAATCTTGCTTGGTGAGATCCTCGGTAATCTCGCACTGTAGATCACTGGGTGAGCGACCAGCGTTGTCATGTGATTCAATCACATACAATATCCGCGACGAGACGATCCAGGAGAGCCTCTGTAAAATTCTCTTTTACGACCACACGTAAAATGTCGACTTGACTGAGATCGGGGGCAAGGTCATAATTTGGGACAATCCTGTATGCACAACGTAGGTGAGCAATATCCATATTCGGGGTACTACGGTTGCACCAACGCACCATCCTTTCGTACGAAGTAGGGTCTGGACCCATTTCTGCTGAATATCCGGGTGCTTCTGTTGGAAACCATCGGAAAAGCGGAACGCTACGACAGGAAGACCCGCTTCGTACGACTGTACGTATGTCAGCGAATTTGTTCGGCATCGCAAGGTGAGGGGCTAACCTCAACATTCCCATCATTCGCAGTGTGAGTTGCGACGGCGCCCACGTGACGATGGATGTCGCTCAGCACAGTGAAGTAGCCACTTCGTTCAAGGGCACGGGAGAGGGTGCGTGCGTTCTTGAGATCTGTCAGGGCGACATTGCGATAGCCTTCAAAGCCGAGATTGAGGAAGTTGAAGTATTGCGCGATGATAGGATGAGCAGGTCGCGAGAAGTTCAGCGAGAAAGAGTATTCTACAGAACCAAGGTAATGGAGCTCAAAGATGAGGTCTTTGGGGAGATACTTTGCCGAGCGCCAGATAACCCAGCCCACTCCAACGTACGCGAGACCGAACTTGTGGCCAGATGTATTGATGGAAACGACACGCGGAATTCTGAAGTCCCATTCCAATTTTGGTGTAGCAAATGGGGCGACAAAGCCCCCAGATGCACCATCCACTGCGATCGTACTTATGTGAGCGCAAAAAAAGCACGAACACCACTAGTCATACCGTGGATTGGAACTGAATGACCGGTTCTCGCCTCGTACTCATCGAGCAAGTCTGCCATTTCTTTCACAGGTTCGTAATGCCCGGTATATGTGCCTGAATGCGAACGTCAGAGGAACATACGATCCCAAGGCTTAGAAAACGCGTACTGCCAAGAATCACGTATACACCGATCGTGTTTTCGTCAACATATTCCATGGCTTTCTTGGGATCAAGTCGGTACTTGCTCTCAACGGAGATCGGAACAAGTCGCATCTCTACTTCGAAGTAGCGAGCGAATTTCTCGAGAGCTACCTGGGCATTGGCACCCATGATAATGTTGGGACCAGGCTCATGGATCGATTTTCCCGCGGCCTTTCGTTTCTCCTGCCAGATACGCTTCATGGCCAGCCCCCCGAGTTGAATGGCCTCCGAAGAGCCGGTCGTGGCGGTACCCACGGCATGGTGATGTGACGGTGCGTTCCAAAGCTCGGACAATATGGAAATGCCTACCAGGCCACGGGTCAACAGTCATCAACAAAAGTAGGTGCGTGTTACTCACAGCGAGTGTGGATGTCCTGGGTCATAGGATACTCATCCTGGTCGATCAGGTTCTTAGAAATATTCTCCAGCATGAGCTTGTCGGCAATGGGTGGCATCCAAGTCTGCACAAACGAGGCTAGATTCAAGAGGGGCTGGCCATCAAGAGAGAGCTCGTCGTGGATGATCTGATAGGCAGTCTCTTGGTCGACACCCTGTGGTAGCGTCAGTTCGAAGTTCTCGAGACAAACGTATATGTGCTTACCTTTGACGGTATTTTGTATTTCGGGACGGAGGATGAACTGTAAGAAGAGCCGTAACGAGCCCCGCCCCCATGATGAATTGTGTCCTGACTAGAACCTGTCAAATGATGGGCGGATCGCGACTTTATTTCTTTGTCCTATAAAACGCTAAGTAAAATACTACAGGTGAGGAGACGATGGACGGTCACCTTTGATTCCTTGATAATATGCTCCGGGTTAACATGCTACGAGGGACGAGTGTGAGGACATGAAAGTGGAGAGAGTGGACCGAACCCACCTTTGACAGAGCCATGGTTCGAGATGTTGGAGAAGGGAGAAGAGCTGGGAGGAGTGCTTTATGCGAGAGGGTTCTTCTTGTATGCTACTGAGCTCAGCTGGTAGCGCCCCTGACGTCAGTTCTCGTCCCGTGAAGCCGATCGCAACTTTGACCACCGACGCAAATGCGCCACCATCGATTCACTCAATCAGACTCGCAAAGATTTCTCTACGTAGACTCTGCCCACGTATGGCCACTGGGTTCATTCCGTCGTGACCTTCGCCTCTCCACTCATTGATTCAGCTGGCCGCTACGGACAAGGCAAAGGTCAGAGAGTTCTTCAGAACCTCCTGTTTGATCCGGATGCTTTTTTGCTTCTGATCCCGGATGCGTCCGGAACGCATTCATACCTCGTGTGTGTTGGTGCTCCCACGATCGGTATTAGCGACCGGCTGCGCAGTTACAGTCCCATGTTGTTCTGTTGGCGAATGCAGGTCTTGACTCGAGCCCTCGTTTGTCGTCGGTCAAGTTAATCGACAATGGTGGTGATAATGCCGAAGACGATCACCTGTGCCAAAATGCGGATGCGGCGATGAACAGGGAAACCACACAAAACTCCGAAACCCATATTAGTAGGGTGGAAAACGGGGTCTTGATGGTCTGGTATGCAATCATTTTCCTTCTGCCAGCTTCGTACGTGGCCAGGACCATTACATGCAATGCAAGAATGCAAGGTCGGATCGCGCGTGACGTCTGATGTTACTGTGGGACGTCATGCAATACTGCGAAGATTTCCGATGGGACTCTAGATTCACTGTTTCAAACTTCGAGGACTGCTGCGACTTCAGCAAAAGTGCCACCTCGGCGATTTGGCCCTCCTGCACCGATGACGCTACTGGTGCAGTACCCACACCGGTCTCAACCTGTTGCACGCGTTCAGTAAAGTGCCGTCCAGGCCTAGGTTCAGCACAAAGCCACCGATGTAAATATCACACGAACGTGTGATGATTCCCTGCTGTGATTTGAAGCTCGGATCAATATCCGTTTTGGGGGAAGGTCCTACTCGATCAACATAGTTCAATACGTCCTCGGAGGCGTCCGGCAAGGTCAAGACGGGGAGGTTTGACGATGAAGGGATAAGCGGGGAAGGAAAGGTGGATTTGTAATTACGCTAAGTCTTGCGTATCTTTGTGTCCCATACGGTCTAACTCCGAGTCCTGAGCGCTGAGCGTCCAAATCAATTTTCTGTACTACGGAAATGTTGACCAAACGAACCGCGGCAGGAACGCGAGGAACCGAAGAATCATCCACGTCCTAGATCCCTAGGTCGACAAGGCCATGCGCAGGCCTTAATCCTTGAGCGTAACGTCGGCGGCTGGCAGTATGTTGACTCGGACGGTGAGGGCTGTCTTCGGCTAGCCATTTAAATTAACGCGCACGTGAGGTCGAAAGCGTATAAAGAGGCCGCTCTGCCATTTTCCGCGACGAGAACGCGTTTATTGTATCATTCATCGAGTGCATTGTTCGCAAGTGCCCTTCTACCCACCCCAATCTTTCGGTTTCCAACCACAGTCACCAGAGAGACAGCGCGCAGCCATCACCAACGCAGTCATCCATGCCTTCCTCGTCTCTTAACTCTCAGGAAGACCCAGTCACCATTGCAGAGAATCAAGTTGCTGCTATGTTGGATAAGCTGGAGAGCATCGGTGCACTGAAACGGTCAAACCGGATGGAGCTCGAGGAGTTTATCAACCCACCAGAGGAAGCGTACCCATACAATATCACAGACCCAGATGAATTCGACGCAGCCATGAAGGAGGAGGAGGAATATGACGACGAAGATGACGAAGATGATGACGTTGACGTTGACACCGATACTCCGGTGGAACCACGTCCAACACGCGCCGAGGCAATTCAAGCAGCATTAACGATTATCCGCTCCGTCAAGGACAAAGACGGTGCATATTTTCGCGAGGTGGAATCGACGTTGACTTCTTTCGTACAGTTGTTACGCAAGGAGGACATGGCAGATACAGAACTATGACTCACGTCATCTTTAGTAACACATACAATAGTTTCAATGTCTTTTTTAGATATAAAAACGTAGCGTTGGGCATATCCCGATGAAGACACTCCCACATTCTACGAATGGATGAATAGCCTTCGTCGCGCGGAGTACGTGCCTTGACTGCACTTGTTACTGTAATAGACGTGGCTGCGTGGCATACCTAAAAATAACACGCTACTGACGGGCGCTCAGAGAAAGAAAGAAAGAAAGGACCTATTCCTCGCGGCAGAACGACGGAGTGTGCGTGTCCAAGGTCTCCAACGTCGAGGCAGCGTCTATGCGCCTCACATCTCTATGGACCGGGAAGTCCCTTATGAAGTTACTTGCTTATGTCTGAGTGAACACGCGCAGCTGAACTAGCGGTGATAATCGTCAATCACCCTCGCTCCGCCGTGTCGTCATGCTGAATGGAAACGAGCCTTTTTTACATCCGGCGGCCGTGATGGACCACCCCCATCAACGCCCGGGTGCAGTTGTGAGTTATCGGGGACTAACTTGCGTAAATGCATTTGTGACGCCGCTGCGCAATTTCCCTCCTGAGCATACTTGCATCGCTTTTGAGACGGCGCGATCAATTTCTTTGTCAGAGTCAGTGGCTGGAAACTACTGCTGTAGCGACAAGTGGGGACTCGTACGCCACTACGCCACTTTTCTTGATGGATACCTAACCTGTCCATGGGATACGAAACGACGGCGGGGCAGCGAAGACCAACACTTCTAGTGACAATCGCATCGCTTTTGCACATGTACCACTGGCACAAGGAATAAGCCAATAGGCAGAGAGCAATAACATTCGGCATGGAGTTAATCTCCCTCGTCCATTCTCATGCTATCGTTGACAGGAAATGCGCAGCAACATGGTCGATTGAAAGAACGGAGCGCTGGTGGTGGCAGTGGGAGAACGCGCCTCAGAAGGGTGGCGAGCATGTGGGAATTGGTTTTCCAACTGTTTCCCTCCCTATCACCACCAGCCAGCGCTCCCACGCCAAACAGCACCCAGATCGTCAGCCGCACGTCAAGCCCTATTTAAAAAAGAATTGCCCGCCCCATGTCAACTATCCCAAGAACTATTCCCCTTGTCTTCGCATTTCCTTGGCACCAAGAATCTGTTCTATAACGCCCTCTCACGACCATGAAGTTCTCTCTTGCCTTGGCCGTTTCGTTCCTCCCTGTTATTGTTAATGCCCAGTATGGCCCTCCGGCCCCGGCCCCAAGCTCTAGCTCTTCATCCTCTCCTGCCGTTCCATCAGCACCTGCGAGCAACTCGAGCAGCGTCAACGTTCGTTGCACATTTGTTATTCTGTCTACGTTGACGAATTGACGTCCCTCAGGTCAACGTTGCCCCTGGCGGTGCACTGACGTTCAACCCGTCGGACTTCACCGCGGCCAATGGCACCATCGTGACTTTCTTCTTCCCCCAGTACGATTCTCCTCATGGTCACTATGTATTTGCAATGGTGCTCACACATTTTCGCTCACAGGAGCGCCTCTCATTCCGTCACGCAATCTTCGTTCGCAAACCCCTGCACGTATTTGGCGGCGGCCAGCGGCGCGTCTGGCGGTTTCGATTCCGGCCTGCAGACTGCGAAGCAGTTCACCATCAAGATTACAAATGATCAACAGCGTAAGCCAACATCTCCGTCACCGTCATTCGTCGTTTAATTATTGCGACAGCAATCTGGTTCTTCTGCAAGGCGTCGAAGCACTGCGGTCTCGGAATGGTTGGGTATGTTGATTTTTTATTCTAATTCGCCATGTACCAACGAATTCTTGCAGTTCTATTAACGCCCCGACGACTGGATCGAACACCGCTGCCGCCTTCTTGGCCGCTGCGAAGGCCATCGGCACGAATGAACAGACCGTGGGTCACACTCCCCATCCCTCGTATGCTCCACATGCTAATGATGTTCTTCGTGTGACATATAGGTATCCGATAATGGACCGGTGACAGGCGGTGTGAACGCGCAGGCGACGGCTACGCCCGCTGCCACATTCGCGGCGTCTTCTCCGGCCAGTTCACCAAGCACGTCCAAGTCGGCGGCAGATCACCTCGTTGCAAGCGGGGTCTTTGCGTTCCTGGCTGCACTATTTGGCATAACGTTAGCGTGAGCATGTAATCGCCATGAGCAAGGGGCTTTACTGTCATGCGTAATGACTGTGAACTTTACTTGAGGCGTTCTCTCACCAGGCGTCTGATGTTAGTAATACATACTATGATAGGGTGCTGTCCTCTGTCTTCTTATGATGGAAGCAGGAACCACTGTCTGATTTCGCTTTGCAAGCGAAAAACAGCGTGAGACTTGAGCTTGAGCTTGAGTAATTGAGCCTAGCTAGGTGGTCGTGTTCTCAACGTGCTTACACGGCGACTCCGTTAGAAATCGGTCAGCGGTGAGGGGTGTTTCCGGTTTGGAATGCATTATACCTGAGTAACTTAGCACACATAATTATAATTATCGCATCTATCCCCAACTACTCCAGTCCCCAGCATTCAGGACTTCACATACAAGATGCCACGATCCGAGGGGGTCATCGAAGAGTCGCCTCCCGCGGCGGGAAACAACGACCTGAACGTGGAGTTCGATCTCCACGTGAAAGCCTAGGAGTCGCATCTAGGAAGGGTCGGCAACGATCGACAGCGTACAAAAAAGGGCTACGCACCAAGTTTTCTGCAGGGCAGACGACCTTCTCTTCAAAATATTTCCAACCCTGAGTTGGAAATATTTTGAAGAGAAGGTCACTCGCAGAAGGTAAAGGATGGTTTGGAATGGCATCTACGGCCAGTAAGTGTGTGACCTTCCAGTATTCATCGACGATGTTGACTCACTGTTTTTGGTTTGTATGTGTTGTTATATTGGGCTTGCTCCGGCATACCGTAACACTGGCTATCAAAATGTAGGACACTGTACTGCCATCATGACGGCGCACCTAACTGAAACTCTCCTCGAGTTGGGACCGGGTGCTTGCACTTACATTTCTGATAGCCTGGAGGCCAAAGGCAGACGAATTGTGGTTAGTATCAAGCACGTGTGCAGACGAATGGCACGTTCGTCACTGTTCAAACGCTCAAAGCGCGCTGTGGGGCCAACGTCATTAATAATACTCAGCGCTGACGCGCTGAGGTGTTGCCTCTTGTGCGCTCACACTGGACGAGTGCGTTATTAGTAAAAATTCTATCGATTTAGGGTCTGAAACCTTAGGAGACTGACACGTTCCGGGGCTCGTCGTCTGCCGTCGTTTATATTGCAGTGTATGCTCTCGATTTACGACCCGATGGTGAGGGCACTAATATGGCGACTTCTGGCAGTATTTTTGGTCCCTTGGTGTGCAGTGTTAAAGACGATTTGAGGTTGAAGAGGAACGGTGATTCCTCTTCACCGTCAAACCATCTCATCAAGGAAGTCTCTGTGACTAGCTTGAAGGAATACAAGATATCTAGCATGTTCATGAGCATTCACACACGGAGAACGAATCATTTTCGAGCCAGAGCAGCGGACCGTGTCGATTCCACGTCAGGACAATACCATTGACAGTGGGAACAAAATGGCTTTTAATGGGCTGATGGTTCCACAGGTAACGTTATTCACGCAGACGATGTCACTGGGACATGTACGTCTTGATGTATGAGGATGTGCTAACGTTAGTCTGTTTAGTGCAGCAGCGCACACCCCGCTCTCGCACTGGTAGTTGCTCCCCTGGAGGTAACCACACGTGGCATGCATCTGCGCCTGGTTGCAGCCCGAACACGCACCCGCTGCGTGAGCAATCGTTCCCCAGAGCGACATCTCCAGGTCAAGTCAAAAGTGAGTCCAACGATTGCTTGTGGGAGGGCTGTTGTGTGCTAATGGCCTTGTGCGGTCTATCACGGACAAAACCTCGAGTGTTTATAATCTAATGATGGCCTCTGATCGGGCAACAGCGATCGTCTGAGTACACAAAAACAAATTAATCGTGCTGGACCAATACCGACCAAGGCACTTCCAATCGCTCGAGGCTGCCGTACCCAGCTGCACTGCAATAGCGTTCTTCCAGGATTCTGCATCATAAACGTATCGTGTCTACTCCGAGTCATGTTTAGCACTCCCGGTACCGGACGGGAACGGCGGTTGGGGCGTTGCTGCAGAGACAATGCCAAAACAAAAGTTGTAGGAGGCGTCTCCTCATCCTCCAGGCCGACGCGACGAACACGGCACATGGTGGGTCGACCCTTACAAAGAAAAAGGGCAGCTAGCCGTCATGCGTCTTATTTGTCTTCCTCCCCTTCCCGAACCGGTCTTACACCGTTAGCGCATGGCGCAGCGCCGGCGACCCACGGCGATATGCGACGGCGCCCGCGGGCGGTATTCGCGTCGCGAGCATGCCAATCCGACCAATGAGTCGTGGATTCCATTGTCAACTGTAGCGAACTCAACCGTGTTGAACGTGGAGACGCTCTGGTGTACATGGCAGTACCGACACATGGACCAAATAGAACAAGGTAGCCGTATTTATTGCAACGCTCTACGGTTGATTCCTAACTGTACTAGCACAATCTAGTAGCACAAATGTCACGGTCAATCGGATTGACAGATATCGACACAACCTACTAGCACTCCTGCTTTCCTCACGCAGTGCATGATCGCGCGCCGTAGGACGCAGGGAACTATCTGCCAAACCTTCTGCGTAAACGATTCCATTCACCCATAGATATTCTACCACACAATCAGCCGTGGATTTCGTCGTAGCGCATGGCAAGAGTTTTGGGGCTAGGGCGTCTGTCGTAGTTACATCTCCCAACGACCGCCACTATTATAGTAGGACCAGCCAAACGAGTTCTTGAACGAGTTGGTATATCACTGTAGGCTTCCATATTGGGATATTGCTATCGACCGTTGGCCGAGTGAGTGTGTAACTGAAACAACGTCCACGACTCGAGATGAAGCTCGTTGAAACAGAGCTCTTTGGCGGCGCCATCATCGCTAATTATCCTGAAGGCTACATCGACGCGTCGTATGTCGTTCGTTCGTTGATCGCCAGCCATGTCTATTAGCCCTTAGCTCTTTTCCAACCGTCCCGGTCCAGGGGACTCCGTCAGGTTCCCGACACGCAGGAGGTCTACCTCTCACCAGACACCGACGAAAGCATTATCCTAGAGACGCTCATTCGAGTCCCTGCCAACGACTATTCCGATGCGGCAAAGTCTGAGAATTTTTCTTTCTTTTTCGCCTGGGGGGGGCTTCTGTACTGAAACTTGTCCTGACTTTTTGCGCGCGCTCTCTCTTATTAGGTTCCACTTCAACGCCACTGCCCACGACAACGACGCGCTGTCCTCGTCCATCGAAGACGTGCAGACGATCCCTAACGATCGCGGCGACGCGACTCCCTCAGTCATCATCCTCCACGGTCGGCAGGGCGTCCGGAAGTTCAACAGGACGTCCGTAGACGACGTGCGGATCTCTGTGGCATTGTACAGGGTAGAGAGAAAGGGGGTCGACCTCGTCTTGACGCTGAACTTCCCCATGAACGGCGAGGGCGGCATTCGCACCGAGGAGGAGTATGTGGCGGCCAAGAGCGACTTCTGTTCCATCGCTACCAGTCTTCGCATCGTCGACCTTGGTTTGTTCGCGTAATATGAGGAGATTCTGTCGTTTGTTCGTGACATTGTCGCGTCAGTGCGTGCGTCTTGCGTGCTCGCGCTCGGCGCTACTACCAGTACGAAAGCTCGGGTGTCCCGTCGTCACGTTTGTCGATTCATTCTGAGAGCATATCCCCGCGGACTTTCACCACCCCCTTCACATTTGCACGTTTGCGCTGCAACGCCGCACGTTGTCACCTGGCGCCGTGACGTCTCATCGCAGTCCAACAACCTCGTTTCGTATCACGTTGACTCGACCCTAAAAATGACACCCCAAATCAAACGTACCCAGAGTTCCCCGGGCCATGGAGAATGCTAAGAAGCGTTCTGCTGTCATGTTGACTTGGGCGGCATCACCCTCACCACTCGAGTCGAGTTTTACGCCGTCCTCAGCTGACCTCGATCGAGGAAGTAACGGAGCACCACCATTCTATTTTTTTTGGACAATCCCAAACTCCGCGGTGCAAGGCCTGGAGCAATGTTTTTCACCAATTGAGGTATAACACAGTCATGAACACAGTGTCAGCCGAGGAGAACCAAAACGATGGAACAACTATAGTACACTTCAAGCGCGGCTAGAATTTGGACGGGGGGGAAGCAACCAATTTTATTGCCACTCATGAGAGACCGTGACCCACCCGGAAAGCCTACGTGGTTTCCTGCTCTGCTTCTGCCTCTGGCTCCTCGTCGATGCGCTCGTGGACTGGTGTGTGATGCGCTTCTACGGCTGCCTTGGCTTCTCGTTTGCGTTTTGCCGACTCCTTGAGCTTGTCCCACCGCTCCCGGAACTTCGCGATCATCGCTTTCTACAGTGCTGTTGAGCAGAGAAAATGAAGCTCTCGAGCATGATGACGAACCTGCTTTTCGTTATCCACGCGCATAGTGCGAAGCTCCTCCTCTAGCTCTTTGACTCTACGAGAAAGCTGTGCATCTCTATCTCGATTCGTACTGATCGGAACGACGGGAGGTGGAGGTGGGACCAGATTGAGACTTGCGATGTCGAATGTAGATTGGCCGGTTCGTTGTGCTGCGTGGAGGGAAGCGCCCATCGCTCTTTGCGCCTGCAATCCCGATGATCAGCAAAACTGGCCAGAGGTCTGGTGGGCTGGCGTACCTCTCTACGGGCAACCGCAATGTTTTCTCGAAGCTGTTGGTCGTGTTCTTGTCTCAATTTCAGCATTCGCTCAGCAGTTTCTAGTCGCTTTTGCGTCGTTTCGAGTTCAGAGCGAAGAGTCTTGTTCTCCTCTTTTAGCACCGACGGCGAAGGCTCAGATTTCGACGGGATGAAGCAAAACGAGTCAGACGAGTCATAATCTTATGACGCCCGCGTTCAGTATGGCCCACACTGCGTAAGGGTACGCACCTTCTTCCGCTATCTCGTCAAACTCATTTCGCAGATCAATGACTGACTGCCGCAGATGGGAAGCTTTCGTAGCGTCGGGGAGACGGGCGTCGTCAATTGTAGTCGGGGAAGAGCTGCCTGGAGACTGGGCCTTCGAGCGACTACCGAGGAACGCGCGTCTCGAACGTGCACTGCCTTCGGTATCAGTATCGCTACTGTAGCTGCCATTCCGGCCGAGATCGCGTTGTGGGGACTCGGTGAGTCCAAGAGAGGTGGTGACGAACGCCAGCGGCTGAGAAACGTGATCTAGGTGCTCCATGGCCTTCCAAAACGTGTTGAAGGCGTCGCTGGCATCCGTCGACTGCGGCCGCATGGCGCTGAGTGGCAGGCGATCAAGAAACTAGAGGTGCAACATGCGACAGACCTGTTGCCCCAGCAGCATGAAGGACTCGTCAACCTGGGAATCTGGCATTCTTCCCTCCTTTGGATACGGTAGCGGCGAAGCAGAGGATCTGTGCGTTGGGGGCGGCGAGGCGGGCAACGGGCGCGGTGGCGCTGGTTTTTGGGGCAACGTAGGGTCCACGCCCTCCTCCCGAAGAGCAGCAATTCTTCTCTGTACTTCCTTTGCTGCCTTGCTGTGCTCGTTGTAGAGCATTCTTAGCGTTCTCTTCGTCTATACGGGTGTGTGAGTCGGGTCGGAACGCGAAATGTAAGAGGCGAAGCACGCAGACGTTTTCGTCGTTCGAGGCCTCTATACAGGATTGAAATGCATCCGCAGACTTTTGGTGCTCCTCGGCAGCGGGAACGAGCAGGCCCTTGGAGGTGAATTCGTCAGCATTCGTCGCATGCTGATGTGCCTGTGATCCGACGGTTATGTTAACAGAGAAGTTGATCCCAGCTATTATATGGGCGTTACCGCATTTAAAGGAGTCGTCGAAGTGGACATGTGTACGTCGGGGTGGACCGCAAGAAGTAGATGGGCACGGGGGCACTTTTCGGAGAATTAAAAGCAAATTTTAGAGGCAGACGCTCGCCTCCGAGCCTCCTCAAGCCCACAAGCCCAGCGGAATCACTCGGCCCGCCAAACAAGGCCGTTCAGACTCGACTGGACTGGGGGTAGTCGACATCGACATTCAATATATTTTTATGCAGCAAAATAACTACTACCGGTCTAGCGCAGTGCGTACACCCAATTATGAACCGTCTTGCTCCAGTTCTCTACATCAGATCTACACTAGCCAACTCAAGAGCTAATAACAAGGTAAGCCAGTCGGCATCACCCAGGTACCGACTGATGAGGTTAAATAGAAGTCCGGATCGGAGGTGGGCGATGACATCGAGAGGAGGGGGAGTGACGAGACGGTGTGCACACATTCGGCTGAGAACTCTGCCAACCAACTGACCTCCGTTCATAGCCGGAGGAGTCGGGTCCTCCCACACCAGCAGTGAGTCAGCCCACCATCCCGAATGCATCGCCACCTGAGAGGAATAATAATAAAAGGGAGCCTCCGGGCCTGAGTCCACAACAGCGTCCGTTGCAGGAGATGGTGACTCGTATGGACCGGGCGCTGTGCGCCGCGAATTTTCACTTCCCTCCACGCTGCGCGGCCCCAGTAGTCCATTCAGGGGTGAACTATCGGGCGAGACCCCTGCCTGGGTCGACGATGACCCGTTCGAGGATGTCGTCGTGGAGAGTATCAGCGTGGGCTCGGTTGCCGTACATACCCCGCACCTGACCGATCCCATCGCGCCGTTCACGGGCTTTGCGATGCGAGCAGAGGTCGTCAAGAGCACGAGCAAGTACACTGAGTTCAGGAAAGCGCAAAAGAAGACCTTTCTCGACAAGGTAAGCAAGGCTGCTGAAGAGTCCGAAGGTGGGCTGTTCTTCGCATCTCGGGAGCGAGGTCGAAACCCTCAGGTACGTAAAGTAAGGGTCGTTTGGTCAACTTTTTTTTTGAGTGCTTTCTACGTCAGCTGGGCCTGGACGTCTCGAATGATGAGCGCTGCTTCGACGAACGACCATTACAACAGCCCCTCGTTGACTATCTCAAGGTGGACATACCGGATATCAGTATTGCACTGCCTGGCGCTGAGAGTAGCCCATAGTTCCACGCAAATCTACGTTTGCACTGTAGTCATTTCGCAGTCCGGAGATTAGAATAAAGTGTACCCGTGTGGTTTGAGAGAGACTATCGACATCGGCATCTCCCGACAGAGGCTGCATCCATCTCCTCGACCCATACACATCTCTAACGAATCGTCATGTCTATATTCCAACGCGATCCGAGGGCAGGTGCATTTCTCGGAGGTGATAGGGTATCAGGGCAGGATATTCGAGATCAAAATGGTGCGTTCGGCATCGCAGCTTCTCGATGAGATTGCGGCCTCATGCACGACTCCAGTGGTCGCGGCACAGACCATAGCAAACATCGTCAAAAGTTCTCTTGGCCCGTTGGGCCTTGATAAAATGCTGGTCGATAATATCGGGGTATGTTTTTTTGTGATCACCGGACGAGTATCTGACAGAGAAACTCTCGCGGACACGCAGGAGGTCACGATTTCCAACGACGGCGCCACCATCCTCTCTCTCCTCTCCGTGGAACACCCTGCAGGACGTATCTTTGTGGATCTTGCACAAAAGCAAGACAAGGAAGTCGGCGATGGCACCACTTCGGTCGTGATCATCGCCGCTGAACTGCTGCGACGCGCCAACGAGCTCGTGAAGGCGAAGATTCATCCCACCACCATCATCACTGGATACAGGCTGGCGTGTCGTGAGGCTGTGAGATTCATGCAAGATCAGTTGAGCGTGAAGGTCGAACTGCTGGGCCGGGATGCGTTGATAAACGTTGCAAAGACCAGCATGGCGAGTAAAATCATTGGAGCGTGAGCATTCCCTTTCTTGTGTGGTGTGCGTTGTCTGTTGCTCAACCTTGGGTCAGCGACGACGACTTATTCGCTCCCATGGCGGTTGATGCCATGTTGGCTGTTAAGACCACAAATACACGTGCGGAGACGAAGTACCCCGTCAAGGCCGTGAACATCCTGAAGGCACACGGCCGGAGCGCTCGAGAGTCGATCTTTGTGCAGGGTTATGCGCTGAACTGCACCGTTGCCAGCCAAGGTTTGTCTCTGTCTACTGTATACGTGGCGACGCTCAATCGCCCCTTCATAACAGCGATGAAGACGCGAATCCCCAATGCTAAGATCGCTTGCCTGGACATCGACCTTCGCAAAACACGCATGCAGCTGGGCATTCAGATCTTGGTCGACGATCCGGAGCAGCTCGAAGAGATCCGCAAGCGGTACATACGATAGTGATTCTCGCGTCGATCGAATTGACACGTCCCACTAGTGAGTCGGAGATCACACTGGAAAGGATCCGAAAGGTCCTAGCCACCGGTGCCAATGTTGTTCTCACGACCAAGGGCATCGATGACCTCGCACTGAAGGAATTCGTGGAGGCGGGCGCGATGGCCGTCCGCCGTTGCAGGAAGGAGGATCTTCGCCGCATCGCCAAGGCCACGGGTGGACAGCTCATCTCAAGCTTGGCAAATCTGGATGGGGAAGAAACATTCGAACCGAGCTATCTTGGTACAGCGGAAGAGGTCGTGCAAGAGCGCATCTCGGACGATGAACTCATCTTAGTGAAAGGGACGAAGGTGGTCAATGCGGCCTCTATCATTCTCCGCGGTGCCAACGATTACATGCTCGACGAGATGGAACGTGGATTGCACGACACATTATCTGTGATCAAGCGGACATTAGAGAGCGGGAGCGTTGTGCCTGGTGGAGGTGCCGTAGAGTCCGCACTGAGTATCTACCTGGAAAACTTTGCCACGACTTTGGTACGTGTTTCTCACGTAGCGTTGACGGTCTCGTTCATCGCATGCGTGCACAGGGTTCGCGTGAGCAATTGGCTATCGCAGAATTTGCAACCGCGCTTCTTGTCATCCCGAAGACCCTTGCTGTAAATGCTGCCAAGGACGCTACTGACCTCGTAGCAAAATTACGTTCTTATCATAACGCGGCTCAAAATGCACCAGCAGGGGATCCCAAGAAGGTCCTTTTGCGCTATGGGCTGGACCTGCTGAAGGGCGACGTCCGGGATAATGTTACTGCAGGTGTTCTCGAGCCAACTGTTAGCAAGGTTCGTAGCCTCAAGTCTGCGTTCGAGGCGGCTGTTTCCCTGCTACGGATCGATGATGCGATTCAAGTTGTTCCCGGTGAGTATTTTTATTCGCTTCTAACCGATTCCAAGCTGACGAGGACTGGTCAGAGCAACAACCGGAGCGTGATGGGCATGGACATTAGTACTTGCAAGTAGCAGTGGAAAGAGTTGTATTAGTCACGTTGACGCGTAGATCACATGATGTAGAACGGTGGTTTGCCTCGCTTTGCCTGCGTGTACTGCTGCAGCGTCTTGTTTCTCCTCTGGCGTCATTCGTGCCTCCTCCGTCTGTCACTGCATTTCCCAAAAGCGATCCTCGTGCGGCGTCCTGCACGCTGCTCGAACCGTATGCAGCAGTCACAGCAATCCGAATCCCCTCCGACATTCCTGCCATACCTGTCTAAGCGCTTCAGTTCGCTCATTTGGGCGTGTCTCGACGCCGACCTTCACAAGTCCGCCATCTTCTACGCAGAACGGTACTTCGCGTTGGATCACGGGAATCACGACGCGAGGCATCTTTACGCGACGGTCATGCTCCGAGCCAATCAGCCTCATTCCGCCTTGCATCTCGTGAACCTCCCCCAAGACCACCAGTGCAACGGGTGCTTGGAAATAAAGTCCAAGTGCTGCTCTACTCTGGGAAGGCACAGACAAGCGCGGGAGGCATTGGAGGAAATTCTCAAGAATGCTGCTGAGGTTCCGTCGCGTGCGTCCCCCTTCTTTAATAGAGCGTGCCTGGTCCACTCAGCCACCTCCAACCAGTGTCACAGGAGCAGCGAGCGGCGCGGACCTTTCCCGAGGAGGCTATACTCCACTGTCGCTCTGGCCTTACGGCCCTGAAGGGCAATCTTCCTGAGCTTGCCCGAAGCAGTCTTCTTCGGGCACTGGGACTCAATCCCATGATCTGGGAAGCCTTTGACGGCTTGTGTAGCTTAGGTGAAAGCGCTTGCCGGATCAAGTCCCTACACATGCTAATTGTCCGTTCGGCTCTTTTAGGGTCCGTACCAGAGATCGAAGAGCTGTTCCCTTCACGTCCCCCGCCAATTAAGCGCACTTCTCCAGATGAACAGCTGACGACCAAAACGACTCAACCCCCAGTTCCGACCGCCACTGGTGCGGCCTCTTTACGCCCGACACCGGGAACGCCGGTAACCTATTTCGAAAACCGGCACCCGTCGATGCACTACCCGTTCGTATGGGACGGTTGGGTCCCCGAGATTCCATGTGGGCTACTAGCACACAACCATAGTTTTCCAACTCTAATTCCCAACATACAGGTTAACCGACGACACAGTCTCACACCTTCCGACATATCCGTCCTCGCTCCTCATCAACGCGCCAAAGGCGCCGCCATCATGCTATCATCTCGTGCGCTGTCTTCTGCGGACGAGGGTGGGCCCGCCCCCAAAAAGTTACGCGCTACAACCCGTGGGGTGGAGAAGGCGTCTAATAAATTGGTGGCCGCGGCGGACGATGCACGCTCAAAAAAGGCACGCGCACGCCCGGCCTTGACTCTTGTTAACCTCTTCTCATCTGCGGGCCGCCGTCCTCAGCCCACGGCGGTGTCATCCAGGCATGTGCCAGTCGCTGGCGGCCGGTCCGATCGAGACGGGAGTGCGCAGGGCGTGGGCACGCGGCGGAGTGCGCGTTAATGGGCAACGGAAATAAGCCACCAATACCCAGCAAGGTAGGTGTCCCCGTTTAACGATCACCCGGGTAGAAGCTCTATGGCTTATACATCTCGTGTGTTTTCAGCCTCCTCCGGTCCGAGATAGACGCCGTCCTCGCACGCGGACACGATCGCAGTCGACAGACTCTGATGAGGAGCCTGTGCCCAGTGGAGACGCTGCGCATTCGCAATCGCCTCGGTCAGCAACGCAATCACCGCGGTCGGACACATCACCAGCGCCGAGCAACTGGACGGCATCGCAAGAACAAGCAGCACAGGAGGCATACGAGGTCGAGCTTGCAGACCAATACATTTACGACCTGATGCGGTTATTCGCCAGTGCCACAGGGCCCTGGCTATGTACAACACGTCGCTGTGTATGGAGGAATTGGACAAGTTACCCCATGTCCACCAGAGATCCCCATATGTGATGGCTATGGTTGGGAAAGCGCACTATGAGCGGACCGATTACACATCCGTACGTACTCTCCCGTTCTGAGAGCCACCGTGCCCAACCGTGCAAACACACGTTTATATCACGTTGTTCAACAGGCGGAACGTGCCTTCCAAGCGGTGCGGGCACTGGACCCATATCGGCTGTGGGATATGGAGGTGTACTCGACCTTGTTATGGCATCTTCAACGGACAGTGCAATTGTCGTTCTTGGCACAGGAACTCCTCTCGATCGAACCACGTTCATCACGGCGTGGATAGCGATAGGCAACACATTCTCGTTGCAGAAGGAGCGTTCGCAGGCGCTGACGTGCTTCCGACGTGCCCGCAACTGGACCCTACCTGCGC